>VZDJ01004378.1:2333461-2463665 GCA_008694505.1 Cyanoderma ruficeps
CCCCCCCCCCCAAAAAAAAAACCCAAAACCCCAAACAAACAGAAAATAGAGCTTTAAGTATATTACCTGAGAGGCACAAAAACCAGCAAGCGAATAAAAAGCAAATATTCTACCAACTCAATCATAAGATTTCTAAAACTGTCTAACAGTGAATAATCTTTCATAAATCAATGAGAACATTGGAGTGTGTTTTTTTAGCACAAGATTTTTTGTATATTTTTTCTTATTTTTTAAGCTAGTAAATTTAAAGTTCCAGTTCCCATAAAATTTTTTGTGGTAGATCAGTGAGTTTTTAGGTGGAAGCTGAAGCTCTGGTTGGATTATAATAACTGCTGTTTGCCTTAAGTAAGCAAACATGCAAATACATTTTTGTAAAGGCGAAAGTACATTACATACCAATGTCACTAACCTTTTGCTGAATTCCAGAGATTTTATTACTGCATCATTTTTCAGCTATGATACGTATCAAAAGAGCTCTGGGTGTCCTCCTACAGAACAACTACATAGATCATTTTTATTATTCTAATTCCTTTTATGCCCCAGCTCCCTAATCCTCTCTTTTGTAGTGTCTCCACAACCTGGATCCCCTCTGGCAAGAGAGGAAACAAAAGAATCTCCATATACTTACTTCAGAATTGATTTTTTTTCCCAGAGCAGAACTCTTTGCTTTTCTAAGGACTCTCCCATCCACCTGTCTCCTATTTTCCTCTTGTATGGAAGATCATTAATTATCTTCAGTTACCTTAAATATTCTGTATGGATGTGCTTTCTTAAAATACAGGGGAATTTTTGGTTTTAATACAAACTGAAAAGCAAGAGGACAGACAAATCCCCTCTCCTATACAGAGCCCTCCTTAAACGTTCTCACATGTTTTCAACTTTTTGTTTCTGGCTAAACCCAAAATGACCATAAATGATATTGTTAGTTTGTCTTTTCATCTTTATCCACTTGTTGACTTTTTGCTTATAGAAATAGAAGTATTCATTCCTCCTTCCTCCCAAGAGTATTGCTTTTTACAGCTCAAGACAAATACAAGCTTAGGATTATGAAATCCCTCAGAGGAGTAATATGACTGCAACAAATGTCATGAAGGAAGATGAATAACAAAACCAAATTAATGGATTCAACCATTTCAAAAGGCACTTTCATCTTGATCTCAGGAAGGGATGGTAACATACTGTTTTGTCAGGAAAACTACCAGAAATCATAGTAGGCCTAGGAATAAATCTTTAACCGAGTGCAATTTAGGGGTTCATTACTTAAATGAAATGACACCTGTGTATGTAACTGGAAGAATCAGTCCATTAGAGTCTTTTTCAAATAGTAGCTTAATAGAACTGGAAATATGTGGAGAGAGAACAGGAGGTATCAAAGCCATTACATCTGATTTATTTAATTAATTGCTCCTTTGGTTTATTTTGCATTGGGGTTTTGTTTGTTTGTTTTAATTTTGTTTTGCTTTGTTTGGGATTTTTTACATGTGGTAGAGTGTCAGCAAAACCAGTAAGAGGATTAGATGATTCATGTTATATTGCTGTTTCCAGAGCCCTGTAAATTGTGTGTCCAGCAAGAAATAGGAGGAATTGAAGGGCAGAATGACCAGCATTTGTAACCAAGACATGATACAAGAAGATGCTGCAGATTTTTACTTTCTTTACTTATGAAGAGATGACCTGTTGTCCAATCATGGCAGCTGCAAAGAGATGCAATCATTCATTTGGCTCTAAGCTCAAATGTTCATGCTGGGCTTACTGCATTCCTGTTTAAAGCCTTCAGACACATGATGTAGATGTAGTTGTTGGGGTTGTCCTGTCCAGGGTGGGGAGCTTGATAACCCTTGGGAATCCCTTCCAACTAAGGATATTCTATGGTCCTGTGCTGAAATTAGGCATATGGCTAGGAAATGGATTTTAGAGGTATAACATTCCTTTGGGTAGTCTATGGTACAAAGAAGCCCAAGGAATAGGTACTGTTGCAAAACAAAAACATGGGAGATTTCCAAAGTGTCTTCTTTCTTCAGCAGAATATCCGGGAAGCCATGCTCAGTGTGCACAACTGCCTTTAACTGGGGTACAAGTCCCTGTAATGAGTAAGTGCTATAAAAATCCAGTCTTACATCATTGATACCAGAAGGTACAATTCAGCTAGACTGATTATATCTCAGAAAGCAAAGGCCAGACTCAGTCTGTGACAAGTCAGAGGGGTTACTGTCATCAAAATGAATAGATATTCAAAGAAAGTACTGGATAGAAAGCTGCTCATATGCTCTGTATGATGGGGCTTCCATGGCAGAGTATGCATATTTCTTTCAGGTGCTTTTGCACATGAACTGTTGATGCTCAGTTTTTTTTCTGCATAACTGCTTGGAAATGTCCCAGACTGCTTGATAAAACCCAGATGGTAACCAGATGGCTACATGTGACTCTTTGGAAATGCTGCTACAGACGGGGACTAAGAAACTGAAGTAAATCTTACAAATACCCCCTTCTCTTTTCCATGACTTCCATTAATAGGGAGAGAATATTACAATACTATATCCCCTCTGGTAAATAATGTCAGATGTTTTGGGCATTTGCAGATCATTTTTCCATTTTAGGAAAAGTGGAAAAAAAAGGCTGACTCAGAGTCAAGGCATTTTCCAATGATGACTAGTTTACTTACTTGATCTATCCTACAATGCCAAACTTGGGACAGTTTAAAGTTGAAATTGCTATGAAAATCCATAAATATGACACTACCTTCAAGAATACAGCAAAACCTGCTCTAGCTACTTCCTTTCTAAGAGCTCTCCCTTAGACCAATTTAGCAGCCACCCCTCTGTTTCCTAAAGGGAGAGGTACACTCTCACATCACCAGCAGATGACATACATCCTGTATTCTTCTCTAAATCACCATACTCTTTCCTAAACATAACAGAAAACTCTCTTATTATACAGATCTAGCATAACTTGTAACACCATATATCTTTCTCTGTCTCCCACACATTGTTCTAGTTTGCTGTCAATGAAAATATGCTGATCTAAAGATTTAAAGATACAAACGGGGCCTGGAGTATTTAAGCATTGTTAGTCTAATATTGCCACAATGACATGGAGAGTTAACAGATCCCAGTTTCTACCTTCATGGAAGTACTATGCTTTTGCATGAATTTCTTTAGGAAAAATTTTCATAGGGATTTATTTGGGTCCAGGTGGGTTGTGTCTGCTCACTCTATTAATAATTTCCTAATGTTGGTCAGTGATTTACTTTGAAGTTTCTGGTTTACCCTAATTTTACCCCTTCTGTTTTACCCTAGTGCAATCATCCCTTCTGTGTGATAGAACACAGTAACATACTTTCATAATGATATGTGACAAGAACTTCTGAATGTATCAGAGCTCTTTGCCACCAATGCCTCTTGGCATCAAACTCTGTACAATCTACAAGTAATAAATTAATTACTTTTCAGCTCTATAGGCAAAGCACACACTATGCCGGTTTGTAGCTAAGCACATTAGATACTTATTGGGACAAAAATTAGATAATGCATGTGCATTGAAAATGTACATACATAACTCACAAGACAGAGAAGTAAAGGGGTAGAAGGGATACATTTGCGGTGGGAAATACATTTAAATGCAGGAAAATATTACCACTCAGATTAAGAACAGATGTTCTTTTAAAATATCATTGTTGTAATTTTGATGGGAGAAGCCACTCATCACAGCTACATTTATTGGAGCTGAAAGATTTGGTAGGAATTCACCAGGATCTAGTTGATGCTAATATTTTTCTGATTTGGTATTTTTAACTGTTAAGAAACATCTGTCAGAAGACTCATTATTTCACCATTATTCTATTTTTAGTAACACAAACTTTAATGATTTTTTCCCTCTTCTTGAATACTTACTCTCTGGGTGCTCTTCATTGCCCACTGTTCTGTGCTTCAATCTGTTCAGACTTATTGAACAGAATGCAATAAAATGAATAGGGAAGAGCCGGTGGCGCGCTGGAAAGTCGCCACTGAAGTACTTGTTTTATGTTTCCGTGCTGCCATCTCGAGTACAAATATTAAAACTACATTTATTATGCACCCAAGCAACCAGGCCTTTGCTTTCTTCCTTCGACACATCATCTTGCGTGCTTGAATGTGGGTTTCAAATATGTCCAAATTAAATCAGCTGTGCACTTTATATACAGGGACGTCAGTGAGTATAGGTAACCAGGTCATCTGTGATGATTGTTCAATACTACCAAAACATCGTGTTGAACAAACAGAAACCAGTACCAGATGCTAAGATGTTTGTTTGCCATGTTTGTTTTCACCAAAACGCAGGAAATACAATATTTAAGCGTTATTTGTTTTCTTTTTCAACATGAAGATGTTTTTGTAGGTCTCTGAACTCCAGAAATGTGATGAGAGGATACTGGTTGGTGGGTACTGAACCTTCATTCCGCATTATTTTCACAATCTCACATTTTACATAACACTCTGCTCTGGTCTTTTTCTGTCCCTTTCTTCAAGAATTAAGGATTAACCCAACAATATCTAGCTTCCATTGTCCAGACTGGTTCATGATTTTGAGACTAACATGACCTGATTCTCAGGAAGTTTTTAACCACTTGCTCTGCCCTCATGCTATCTTCAGGACAGCGAGACTGCTGGCTGAGGAGGCTGAGATGGTGGCTTAGTTAATTACTGCTTATCATTTGAATCTTGCTGCTCATAAGGGCCCATTGAAGTGGTTGATCCTGTGTTTACAAGGACGCTTTCAGTGTAGCATGATAATGGCAGTTCATTGATAGATATATATATATAAGCATAAAGGCTTACAGTTCTTATTTCTCAAAGCCCTAGCTGATGTGTATCACCTGACATACATAATCAAGATCTTCAGAGATTTCCAGCTATAAAATGGGAATAAGGCTTATATTCTCTATGGTTATAGTGATTTAATAAAGCTTTTTGCCCTTCAAGAAGCAGTATTCATAAACAAATAATCCCTTTTTCAGGAAAAAACAAAACTCAAACAACTTAGCTATATTAAAGGAAAGGCTTGTGTACAAGGAAAATCCATATTTTAGGACTGAAAAGATTAAAATATTTCATCTGGCAAGTTCCCCATTTTTTTCCAGTCAAATATAATGAGAACTTCTGGAGAATGATTGTGATTTTTGTGGTCATTCTGACTTTGTAATAGAGAATAGATGAACAGATATATTTTCTTCATCAGTCCTTCTTTGCTTAAGTGATGCACAAAACTCAAATTATATTCCTGTCTTTACGTGTGATTGTGTTTGAGGCAGGCACTAAACCATGATCAGACTTTACACATATAATCAGACAATATGTGACTGAGTGGGCAGAGGAGACAGATAGATTATAATATCATATCCTTACCCTTATTATATGCTTATCACCAAAAAGAAAATAGAAAAATCATTTGGTTACAGGTACATTGGGGACCATTGAAGAAGCTTCCCAAAAGAAGACAACAGGCATACGGTGTCAGGTTCACAGTGATGGGTCAGATTTAGGTACATTTCACTGTACCTCAGAATCTGTGGCACACCTTCAAATACTCTTGACATTAATCCTTTAATTTCAAAACTACCTATATTTTTTTTTCATTTGCCTACTTTTTTTCTGTTAAAAGTTTACTTAAAAGTAAACCAATTCTCTCAAATGCCTGCACTTGAGAGTCCAAAGAAGATAAAGATGCTTAGAAATGGAATGTGAAAGAAGTGGTACAGTTAAATCTAAGGAAGAAAAATCAAATGGATCAGATGAAAACTATCAAAATAGTCTTCCACTGTGTAAAACAGCTTTTAGTAGAGAATATGATAATAAAAATAAGAAATTTTATTCTACTGACACAACTATCCAATTAAGATAATAAAGCACAGGAGCCCAAGAATACTATGAAATCTCCTGCATTTGGATAAAAGAATCCCTCCTAACCGTTTCTCTTATCTAATTCTGTGATGTCTAGTTGAGGACACACTGGACTCTCAATAATTTTCAGACCATTTGATTTACTATTCAGCAATTTAAATTTGGACAAAATGATAAGTTGTCCATATATAAATGCATTGCATTTGCATGGCAGGTTTTGATAGGGACGGATTGTAGATGTGAGAAGCTGCTAGAAGCTTCCCACGTGTCCAGTGTCAACTGGGACCAAGACAGACTTCCTGCTGGACAAGGCTGAGGCCTTCAGCACCTCAGGGATAACAGAGCTAAGAGAGGGAAAAGACCCACCTGCTCAGCTACAGCTGGAGAAAGATGTGCAATATGTGAAACTGCCCTGCAGACCCCAAGGTCAGTGCAGAAGGAGGGGCAGGAGGTGCTCCAGGCTCCAGAGCTGAGATTCCCCTGCAGCCCATGGTGCAGGCCATGGTGAGGCAGCTGTGACCCTGCAGCCCATGGAGAACCATAGGGATGCAGAGGTCCACCTGCAGCCCCTGGAGGACCCAACACCAGAGCGGCTGGATGACCAAAGGGGGCTGTGACACCCAAGAAAAGCCTGTGATGGAGCAGGCCCCTGCCAAGATCTCTGGACCAATGGAGAGAGAAGGCCACAGTGGAGCAGGTTTGCCAGCAGGATTTGTGATCCCATGGTGGGGCTCATGCTGGAGCAGTCTGCTCCTGAAGGACTGCACCTTGTGAAGGGACCCACATTGGAGCAGATCAGGAAGAACAGCAGCCCATGGGGAGGACTCACACTGGAGAAGATCAATTAGTCTGTTTCCCTCTGGAGGGGGAAAAGACAGTGACACATTCTCCCCTAGAGGAGGAAGGAGTAGCAGAGACACAACGTGTGATGAACTGACCACAGCTCACATTCCCTTGTCTCCCTGTGCTGCTGCAGGGGAGGAGATAGACCACTCAGGAATAAAATTAAACTGGGAAGAATGGAGGGGTGGAGAGAAAGTGTTTTTATGTCTTATTATCCTATTTTGATTTAATTTGTAATAGATTAATTTTCTCTGTCTGTTTTGCTCATGACTGTAATTGATGAGTGATGTCTTCCTGTTCTAACTTCGACCCATAAACCTTTTGCTATATTTTCTCTCCCTGTCCAGCTGAGGAGGCAAGTGATAGAGCAGCTTTGATGGACACCTGGCAACCAGCAAGGGTCGACCCTTAGCAAAAAGGAACCTTAGAATGAAGGGAGGAGGTGCAATTCAAGAAGATTAGAGATGTACATTTAAGTGATCTATGTATCTATTTTCAGCATGTCCTGCAGATTCAAATCCAAACATTAAGGTCAAATCAGTGAAACATCAGGAGGAGTGTAATCTACACTGAAATCAGTGGCAATTTCCCCTCTGCTGAGAGTTAGTGAGGAATAGAATCCAGCTAACCCCGAAGAAAACTGCCAGGCTATGTAGGATCAAGTCAAGACCGAGACTTCTACTTACATATATTAACTCCTAAGTGACCCAACAAAGCTGCTACATAGATTCTTTCATAGTATTTTTCCTCTGTGGAAAGACAGAGGCTAGGAAGTTTTGGAAAGGGGAGTCATATTAACTCATGCTGTCTGAAATGTTCTGAATTACTTTTGTCAGTACTATTAATTTCCAAGAGCAAAAAACCAGTATCACAGGTTGCCAAGCAAAAAGGAATATGGAGCTAACAAAACCCCCACACTAAGCAGTATCCAAATCCTTCAAACAGAGGGGAGCAAGGGATTAATGCTCTACAGGGCACCAATGGGTAAACTTCCATAGAAAAAAAAATGTAGACAGACATTCAAGCTATAATTCTCTGCAGAAAATTATGAAAAGGTCAGTAGTGAAAATGCAGGTTGTCATGATTTGCGAATGCATTATCTGCTCTTTATTTATATGCCCTTAACTTTCATTTTTGATGTGGAAAATGGACATAGATAATGGGGAAGTGAAAAAGAACAATAATTTAAAAAAATCACGTGTCTAATTAGACTATGTGCAACCTAGATACTAAGTTTTATATGAAACTAGTTTACTTACAGGTAGTTATCTTTCTTTACAAATATGACAAATAAGCTCATTGGTGTTTTCGATCAAAGAACAATGTTTGTGAAATCTGTCATAGGAGAGGAGCTGCTAAACACGAATGCTTTCTTAAGGTAAAGTCTCATCTGACGTTTAAGAGACATTCGATTCCTGGGAAACTCCGTAATGCTATTCCCGTTTTGAAAGGAGTGCCGGGCTTGTCTCTTGCCGTGCTGTGGCGCAGGAACACTTGATGGTGCTGTTGTACAGGAAGAAGATCCCCGGGATCTGCCCCCGCTCATACTTCGCAGCCAGTGCATCGGCTGAGTGCTACAAGTCCCAGGGCTCCTCCACCTCACGGCCAGCGCTGCCGTCTAATTAATACACTGACCAACCCATATGCTACAGACCCCGCTGGAACACGGAACAGTTCAGGCTTAGTTTGAAGTAATTTAAACAAATCCACTACCATGAGTGCAATCCCAGTCAGTTTGACGTGGCTTCAAATTAGGGCATCTCATATATCATAGTGCACTGGCAACTGATGCTCAAAAATGTGCAGTTCCTGGGAGCAGCAGGTCCTGTAAAATCTCACTGGAAATTGCTTCTTCTCTCTGTCTAGTCTGCCAGATGACAAGATCCATAATTTTTCTAAGTCAGTGCCACGCTCCTAAGATTATTTCACATCAAGTGATAAAAAAAATGAGCAAAGATTTAAAGCAGATCGCACAGGTACCCAACCAGCAAGCTCTGGTGTTTTGGATAATGCCTACTAGATGTTGTTTTGTTGCAATCCCAGTCTGCACATGCACGGAGGTCAGACACAGGTTTATAAATGTTTATGCATGCCCTGTCTTCCACCTCATCGATCTCCATTTCCTCCTGGAGGGTCTAATGCTAGATCTTGTCTACTTCTGCTGGTTGTTCTGAATGTAACTTCAACATTGGTTTAAACAAATCTAGTTGCAAGTTGCTGTCAAAATGGGATGCTCTACCCTTGTTATTTGTTGTGCACTTGAGTGCAAGCTGACAAGTAAAATGACATTAATTAACCACACTGTGGAGGTGAACTGTTGTTCAGAAGTTTAATAAAAAAGGCCATTTGGTTGTGGTGCATACAGAAGCATTTTATATTCTCACAGAAGACTTTTCTATTCATACCTTTTTCAGATAAGGTGACCTGAGGAATCACAGAATCATAGAATGGTTTGGGTTGGAGGGGACTTTAAAGATCATCTAGGTCCAGCAACACTGCCAAGAGCAGGACACTTTTCACTGAACCATGTTGCTCAAAGCCCCATCCCACCTAGTCATGACCAGGTCCAGGGATAGGACGTCAACAACTTCTCTGAGACATCTGTTCCAGTACCTCACCATTCTCACAGTGAAGCATTTTTTCCTAATATCAAATGTAAACCTACAGCTTTAAGCCATTGGTCAGAGGACATCTCAGGTTGCAGTGTCGAGGAGCATGGAGATATTTCAGCGAATACCTTTCCAGATTAAACCATCATGGGAATGTGTTAAGAGTGGGGCATTTGGCCACCAGGCAGGGACAGGAGCTGATGCTTGGCAGGAAGTCTTCATAGATATTTGACTCTGGTCCTGTGTTCAACATTAACTGCCAGAACATCAGCACCCAAATCAGCCAGTACTTTTTAACTGCAGCCAATATGTTTATAACTTCACTGGAGCACCTTATAGAATATATGCTCTCACTCTCTGTTGAAGAAATGTGGTGAGTATAAGGTATAGGAAGTCATATATGACAGGAAGAACATGAGTCTCAAGTTTTATATGGGAGTGAACACCTTATTTGTGGAGACCAGAAATAAAGCCTATTAATAGAACAGTACATTGCTAAAGGTACTATTAGATACTATTAGGTACTAAAGGTACTATTGGATTAGGTACTATTTAGAATGAAAATGTGCTGCCAAGTTCTTTGCAACATGCACATAGAACTCTGCCTACCACCAGTAAATTGGTTTTGCAATTGTAGCAAGAGAAAACATTTTCAAAGACTGATAGATACTGCACCCAAAGGCATTGGACTGTTGAGTTTACACGGACTCTGGATTAGTTCATTGGCCAGTGCTGTCTGAGGGCAGATTGAACTCAAGGTATTTTACTTTGACCTGTAAGCATAATTAGCAATCAAGCAGGAAAGCAACCGTCCAAACATAGAGCTTTGTCAACGTTCCCATCCAACGCATATTAGACAAGACTGCAGAAGTAGAAATCAGTTTCATTGCCTGTGAAGTTACTCTTAGATGGCATAAATCATAATATTTCACTGCTAATATAGGCACTGAATAATTTTTGATTTAAAAATATTGTTTATGTTTCCTGCCTTTAAGGATCACTAATCAAGATTTGAAATGAAACATTTATGAATGTTTGTGGAGTATCTGCATTCCCCAACAATTTTAAATATGCTGAAGGGTTTATGACGAAGCAACTCACATGTTTCTTGGCAATCAGAACTACAAGGTAAATGATGAAATTGATGTTTATGGCTTGAGAGTAGAGCAATAGAGCCTTTGACCAATCATATCTGAGCTGCTATATTGATTTGTTTCAGTCACACTGGTCATTATAAAAACTAGATTAGGAGTATGACCCATAGAAACCTCCATATTTGCCGAATGTTTTAACATCCCAAAATGAAAATACTTTTTTTCACATTAATTTTTAAATTGTCAGTGAAAAAAATGGAAGTATTCCAATTTTGATTAGCAACTTCACAAGTCATAATTAATATGTAAATGAATATGAGCAAAAAAGGTACCTGGTTTACTTCACCAGTGTTTCAGTCGCTAGCATGTTCCCCCTAGAGCTCTGCACCTGAGCAGACATGAATACCTTCTTCTGCATTCAATATCTAATTGATAGTAAGGCCTGGACTATTGTTGACAGACTAAAGGTTAATCCAGATAAAAGTGAAGATAATGTGAGATTTTGATGAGATATTGGAAAATCTGGAAAGAATTTATATGATTTTATGATATAGGAGTACATTTTTTTATTTGAAGTCTAGGTGGATGCTTGGTCATTCTTAGATAGCCTTAGATGACAGAAGTTCCTCTAAAGACCTCTTTCTAACTTCGTGCCTACTTTTGGTGTAAATTATGTTCCATAATATGTCATGATTAAACCAAACCCAAGAAATACTGTGGGCTGTTTAGTCAGAAAGTCTGTGATTTATTAAATTGGATCCTTTGTTTGAGGGCACATTTAAATTACTTAAAATATTTTTCCATACCAAAAGCTGCAATTGTGAGGTAGAGCTAGCACCAGATTTGTTTGCAGGTCAGACTTTTAACCTCTTTCTGCCCTAGCCAAACACAGAGTTTACACGCCCCATCAATTTTAATCTGCAATTCCTACAGAGGCGTGTGTTGTGTGGTAGGTCTGTATTGTAAAACACAACTCTTGCGAATGGTATGGTTTACACTTTCAATCTTAAATTGTAGCCAGTTAAATTTTCACACATTGTCAAAAGAAGCCACCACAATGGAAATAAATTCCCAGCAGCAGCACCCTATATAGACACGATTGCCTTTGCTGCTTTAAGCACAAATAAACTTCCATAGTAGACACTTTAATTTACTGGTATCCAATATCTAATTCTAGCAGCAGCCGCTAGGAAATATTTCAAGGCATCAAGAATCCCTTTGTGTGAATTACTGCAGAGAAAGAAAGTAAACTTGCAGTCCAAATTCTTTTAGAGACTTTCCCTCAGAGAATGCTTTATTGTCCAGAGGGCAGTCAGGGAATCAAACAATCAAATTAAAAACCAGAGCACCCAAGGGAGGCAGAAACACACCCTTCCTAAACCCACTTCCTCTTTCTTTCATAATCCATCCCCCAATTATTAGGACAGCCTACTGGGCCCTAGTAACTCTCTACTAATTGAATGCTGTTATCCTCTATGTTCCCCAGAGAGGAAGTTTCTTTTCAATTAAAAAGATTCTTTACAGTCATAACATTTTTCAGCTTTCCTATAATTCTGTTACTGGATTTTGATAAAAATGTTTTCTTCATTTAAATCTAATGAGCATAAAATGCTCATTTTCCTCAATTTGCTTTCTTTTGTTCACATCACTAAACCTTGTTTTCAGGCTTGACTTGATCCCACCTGACCCTCTTTCTACCTATCCTTTAAACCCCTTGCTGACCAGGACTTTGCAATGAAGACAGTAAATAAGGATTGGATCATAAAAACCCTCTCATCAGTTACATAGATACTGAGTTTTACAGCTTGTGAGGAAACGATTCCATGTACTGCGAAGTTGGTACAGAAATATTGGCAGCATAAATGACATTGGTGATTTAGCAGATTGCTGAGGGAAAAAAACAACTACAGCAAACTTTTTCTTTAATTTGACCTAGCTGTGTCTAGAGCCTTTACTTATTTTATACTTGGAAAGAAAAGGAGTTTTTTTAATTAAAAAAGATACAAAAAAAAGGCAAAAAAATGCAAAGCATTCTCAATTTATTGGCATAGTTTCTTTTCCTTACTAGCTAAGTAAATACACTTAAATGTAAGTATATAAGTACAGGGACGACTTCTGTCCTTATATTAAAAAGATTTTCAGTTCTATTGCTATAAAATGGACTGAAATTCTTCTGAAGATATACTACAAATGTATGAATACTAATTAACAACTAATTAACAATAAGTGTAGTTTAATGTCATGGTAATGAAACACACAAACCGCAGCTATCAAGATTATGTAATAAGTGAAAGGTTCCATTGTCATGTTTTCTCATGCCATTGCCCCTGGTTTAGCCTTTACTTAGGCTCCTAGCAGATTTCTCTAGCTCCCCTTTGCTTTCTGTTATATTGGATTTTTCCCTTGCCCCCATCTGTGGATGAAAAGCAGTCTCAGAAAGATGGCTGCTTAGCCCCAGGTTAGACCTGCAGCTCTCATCTGCAGAAACAGAAATCCCTCAAAAGACAGTGCCAGGAAATTGGAGCCCTTATCAGCACTGATGTTTCACTTCCCCAGATGTATGACTTGTTGGTGGCTGTTTCCTCCAGCTGCTGACTGGAGGCTGACCTTGCTGGACAGGACTATATAACGCAGAATCATAAAACACACATCATATAACACAGAATTCTGTGATTTACAACTCATTTGACTTTGCTGATGGGTTTAAATTTGCTCAAGAAACAAGGGACAGTGAAGCTGCATCCCCCAAGACCCCTATGGCTCTGTGGTGCCAGAGCAGCAGCAGTTGGCTTTGCTCACATTGATCTCTTGGACAGAGTAAGAGAGACACAAAGAGAGGAAAGGGCAAACCTCTCATGATTTCAACTCTCCCAGAGGTGCAGGAAGATGGCTGCCCTTTGGTGCAAAGCAGTTTGTGAAATGGAGCCCAGGACCAGGTCACAGGGCTGTCCACGTGCCCTGGTGGGATCAGCCTCAGTGCGAACTGTAGGCTGTTGCTACCCCATAAATGCTTTATCAGGCAGTTAAATTAAACAGTATGCAAACAGCTGAGTAAACAGCTGTAGTGACAAGGAAAGGCAAGTTTTCCTCCCCTGTAGACCCTAGTTAGAAAATTTCAATTAAATGACAACCCTTTCACACAGCAGCTTTACCATTGTTACAATACATTGCTGTATTGGGCGGGGGCAGGGCTGCACCGCCCTTTCCAAAGTCTATTTGAATTTATTCTTAGACTGGGTTTTGAAAAACAAAAGATAGATTTCAAAAAGTGTTTAGGGCTTCTTTCATTTAGTTATTAGAAAAACCACAAAAACCCAAACCAAAACAACAACAACAACAAAAACAACAAAAAACCCCAAGAAAAAAAAACCCCAAAACAAAACAAAAATCCCAACCAAACCCAACAAAAAACCCCAACCCCAAAACCCCAACAAAAGAAACAACTAATGTTCTCACAAGGAAAGTTTATCACAGATTTCAAGAGAAAGCAGAAGTCGTAAAAAGTATAAGCACTGAATAATGTTTGATTGATTCCCACATCTAATTAAATCATTAGTAGATAAAACTGCCCTGTCTGTAATCTCAGCTAAAGAAAGACAAACCCAAACTGGAAAAAAAAGCCCCCCGCAAAAACGAAAAACAAAGAGTGTTTTCTTTTAAAATACTGCCTTAATTTCTGTTCAGTCAATGAGAAGAACATACAAACTTATCACAAATCTTGTAAAATGGACAGGTGAAATTGAGGTAGATACTGGCCTAGATTGGGGAACCAAAACCAAAAGCTGTTGCGTGACCAAAGTGCTGGCAAGTCTCTCTTTTTTTTTCTTGCTCCTAGAAATAGGAAGAAGTTTTTTTCTGAGGAGTGACTACATAAATTCTTTCAGATGCTTAGTTCAGTACCAGTTCTGGTAATTACCTGTACTGTGGTTTTCATGGGTGACATGAAGAGCAGACTTCTCATTTAATTTTTCCATCCACATAAAACTGGTGCTTTAAATTTTTGTGTTGACTTACAAGAACCTGGGCAAGAACCAGCTGTCACATGCATGTAGCTGTGCCTGAAATTAGGTACTCTGTGGGAACTTTGCAAATATGATTCCTTCCTTTGGCCAGAGAAGTCAAAAGCCATCTCTACCTTTGTTAGAGAAGAGTTGAGTCAAGAAATAAGGCTATAACTTGTAATACATTTATGATAAGTTTCCAGAAAAAGACTATTGAAAAAAACAAGTTCAAAGCTGCAGAAATTATCCTTACAATTCTCAGCAATTATTTGTGTTCAAGAAGTGTTTGAAATATTTAAGTGATCAACACTGCAAAGGAAGTACAACTGAGGGACTGAGGCAGAAAGACTCAAAGTGACTTTATTGGTACCACCTGTGAAGCAAGAACTGTTCACAGATCTACCGTGCTACCAGGCCTCATTGTGCTGAGCTGTTTGTACTATCAGACTGTGGATTTTTTGCAATTTCGTTTCCAAATTTGACATCTTCATGGGAAGATTAAGTAATGGGCGGATAGTGGGCTGGAGAATAATAGGATTAGGATAGGGAAAAGACAATCCTTTTCTGCACTCTGTTATAATGCAAGAGTGCAGCTGTAATCGCTCACCTTATTTTAGCTCTGCTATATTTCCTCATATTCCTTTTTCTACTTAACTGGTGCAGTGACTTTTTGATTCTGCCAAAGCACCATCCATTCTCTGTCAATCCTCCTTTTACCTTATCAGTCTGCCTTGTGTATTGCAGGATGTATTTCCAGGAGAACCCCATATGGCATCTTCCAACTCCCAGGCTGACTGAACACATTTGTCTTAGGCCACTTTAACACAGCAGTAAAGAAAGACAAGGAAGTACCAGAGAGTGCATCAGAGGGCTATGAAGATGATCAGGTGTCCTGGTTCCTTCCCAGGTTAGTGTAAGGGGGTGTGACCAAGACATTGTATTATTTATTACCACCTTACATAATTGCCAGAGGTGGGGAAAAGGGACTCTCACTCTCAATTCCAGGAAGAAGGCCACCCCTTTCAGGAGGAGCAGAGCATGGTGGGGTGGAGAACCGTCAGCCATAGTTCATTGTCTCAGGGTCATGCTGTGTAGGGGTCAGGCTTGGTGAGCATTTTGCATGTAAATCACCCTCTATCTGTACACTTTTTGAGTTAGTACTGATGTCTTACTGTTTATTTTCTTGTCTCATTGCTGTTTCCAGTAAGCCGTTCTTATCTCAATCTGTGATCTCTGTTTTTTGTGTTTCCCATTGGAGGGGGGAGGGGAACAGCCTATAGTTTTCTTTTTAATGGGACTACTAAACTGGCGAATACCATTCCTAAATCATGACATTAGGGGACTGGAGCACCTCTCATGAGGAAAAACTGAGGGAGTTGGGCTCGTTTAGCCTGGGGAAGAGACAACTGAGAGGAACCACATCAATGCACACAAATATCTCCAGGGCACGTGTCAAGAGGATAGAGCCAGGCTATTTTCAGTGATTCTCAGTAACAGTACAAGGAACAAGAGGCACAAACTGAAACACAGGAAATTCCATTGGAATATGAGGAAAAATTTGTTTACTTTGAGAGCAATAGAGTGCTGGAAGAGGCTGCCCAGAGAGATTGTGAAATCTCTTTCTCTGGAGTTATTCAAAGCCCACCTGGATGTGATCCTGTACAAACTGCTCTAGGTGAACCTGCTTCAGCAGGGGGCTTGGACTGTGTGATCTCCACAGGTCCCTCCCAAGCCCAACCATTCTGTGATTCTGTTGTCTTTGGATATTCCTTCCTATAGCCATGACCTGGAAGCTTCTCTCTGAAATCTTCTGAATGATATGGTTAACATACAAATGGTGAAATCAAAACAAGATTTAGAAGTGGACATGAGTGTTCAGGGATAAAAATATTGTGTCTGTTAATAAGATTACTGACAATTACTGATTTCTTACACATGAAAACGTTTGTTTGTGAAACTGAAAGATGCTACCAACCCTTATTTCTCTGCTGCAGGTTTATCTGGAAAAAAGCCTTCTTATGGCTTAATTTCTCATTGTTAATACTGAAGAAAAAATATAATGCTGTTACAAATGTTTTACTGACCGGGATTTCACTAATGAGTAACTTATGAAAACCCAGTCTAAGGAAATAACAGCACTTAGAAACTTTGAAATCTAATTTCTCACACTAACAGCAGCAAAGGAAAGAAAAGAAGAGTGTATCTGTAGAACAGATATCAAGTGTCTTAAGCTCAGACCAAGTTTAATGCTCAGAGGCTTTGGATCTTGGAAGAGTGTGAAACAACTGTGAAAACTATTTGTTCTGAGCCATTTTTTTCCTGTATGACATTTTAATTCCACAGATTCTCATGAAGTTATTCCAGATTTGCATGCATGTGATGTTAGAACATGGCCTATCGCTATCCATTCTTCAGTATTCTGATATTCAGTTTGAAATTATGGCAGTTTAAACTGCATTGAACTGATTAGAAATGTCTGTAACTCATATGAATGAGAGTGAATTAGGTAGAAACTTGGAACTGCTGACATCTGTAAAGTCCTGGTTGACTTCAGTCTGTTCTAAGCACACACAATAGAAACAATTTCAGTATGCAAGAAAAACTCACCTCTGTAGAAGATGCATTGGTTTGCTGGTAAAGGCTAGCCAAGACTGGATGTCAGCATGGTCACACTTGGTGTTGCAATGTGGGGTTTTTAGAGGCTGTCCAAGGTAATGATCATTACAGGTGATCTAACTGGGAGCTGTGTTTGGCTTCTGGATAATGCAGCCTCCTCTGGAGATACTTACAGCCTGATTCAGTTAACGGGACTTTATTGTTGGGAATTAAGGAGTGATTAGGCATTTCCAGGACTAGGCAAAAAACCCCCTTCAAGCATGTGCTTGAAGATCTTTATATTTAAAATAGATATTGTCATAGAAAATTGGACACCTAAAAGTGTTTTTGGGTCTAGCCATGAGTACCTGATTCTACAAACCTAGTGTAATAATCCATCTCTTATGGTAAAGATATATCTGGGACAAATATTAATTGAAGTTATTTTTTGAGGACAAAGTGGCTTATTTAAAGTACGTTTCTATATACTACTCTGTGCAAAGTCCCAAACACCTAATTTTGACTGATTTTGACTTCTGGCATTTATTTCCATTAAATAGGTGGAATGACATGCAAATGTTTACATCTGATAGGTTTTTAAAAGCTCAAACTGTGTCTCTAATTGCATATGTATTATTTTGCAGTCTAACCGCATGTTTTTTTAAAAAAATGGGCACCCTTGAAATACATAACTAATTTTACATTAACTTTTTCTCTTATTCTTAATATTACAAATAATGGCTTTCATAATTATGAATTAAAACAAAGTTTGTATGCTAGCAAATTAATAATATTTACAAATCTACATTTATTACATAGATTGCCAACTTTTGTCTTTTGTCTCAGTGGGAGCTATTTCTAAATCCACAGGAACACTTTCTTGCTACACAGTATTTATTAATGACACTACACAAACACTCCATAAAATAGGAGAAGTAAACAAATACAACAGCTGTATTAATAGGGTACTGTTCAAAAATCTAAACCCCATTGGAAGTGGCAAACAAAAGCATCCAGTCAGCTCCATCCTACAGCAGATGAGTATGGTATTAGTTGCAGGTGCTCAGCTTTTCAGCATGTCTCTCTCAGCCTGATGTTTCCTTTAAGAGGCAATGGCACACATTGCTGCATGTGTTCAGTTGCTCTACCTTTGTGCTGCAGTTCTTTACTCTGTAAAATGTTCTTCTCAGTACACAAAAGCAGCTGCTGAAGAAACTGTTTCAGACCGAGGGTGAGAGAACTGATGGCGGGATCACTAAGCAAACTCCAATAGAGACTGAGAGAACAAGACAGTGCAGAGACACCGAAGGAGCTTCTGTGAAAAACAAAAATATCAGCATTATTGCCTGTCATCAAACCCCAGGTGAGACTGAAAAGCCACTACAGCCTTTTTGGCTGTAGATCTATGGACCTGAATTATGCTTGACTCAAAATGGTTCAGCTTAGATTAAGAAAAAGAATATTTTGCAGAAATGATACCAAAAGCTTTTTCTATTTTCTTCACTTCATCAGTGATGATTTTTTACCCTAGAAAAGAAATAGCCATGGGGGGACTTATCCATATCTTTTGAAAGTTTCACTGCTCAATAATTAATTAATTAATTAATTGAAAATTCCAATTGACAGAGACTTCAGGAATGTCTACAGCTGGCTAAATTATCCAAGTACTACATCAGTGCCTCCTGAAAATGGTGATGGAAAGCCAAATGGACAAAAATGGATGCTTGGCTACTTAATTTACTTATGTTAAAATACATTTTACTGTAATCATTTGCAGCGAGAGATTTACCCTGGAAGAGCCCCAAAAGTTTCATGTGAAACATGCACAGCTATTTCTGTTAGTGCTTTATTTCAGGCAAGGGTTTTTTGCATTGCTCTGGCCATGCAGCGATCTGTAAAGGGAACCTACTCTGATACAGTTTGAAAAGTGCATTTTGTACTTGGCTCTCCCTTTGATCGAATTAATCTGGTCTTTTTTGTAGTTCTAAATGAGGCCTATGGGCTGACAATGTAGCTGTTTAAAGGGGATTTTAGGGGATAATAGCCAATGCAAATAGTGCCATGAGAATGGCAACTTGCTTTTGCACTTTCAATCACATAATAACAGCAAAGAAAGCTTTTAAAATGAATTGAAATTTTGTGGCTTGCCATCTGGGATTATTTGGGGAAACAGTTCTGAATACTATGGTTGTGTAAAACAATGGTACTATGGGACACTCTTAAGCTGACATGTTTCAGATGGCACCCTTATGCTAACTGCTGCAAAGTTGGCTAGCATTTTTTTTTTATTATTTTCTTTCTTCTGGATTATCTGCAAAAAATTCTCTTTGCTGGTATTTGGGGCTGAAAAACTTTTCTATTGTTAAAGAATTCAATTCAACCCCCTTGCAGCTGCTGATCCCTTTATTGTTCCAAACGTTATGTATACGCGTCTCAGATGAATGTAGCCAAGCCTTTTAGTGCTTTAATAGGTGTCTGTGTAAAGGTCATTTATTCTGCAGTACTTGTTTTAACAAAAGTTTATACACAAACAACAACTACAGCTAAAACATTCACATTAATCAATGCTCTTCGCAGAGAGAAAAAGCCTAAGTGGAGAAAGTATGTCCGAACATGAGAACTCTTTCTGTGTTTAACTCTGAAGCAGAATATATTTTAGACTCCATCATCAAAAAACAACAGAAAAATAGTTTCAAAGCTATTCTGAGCAAGTGTTGATAATTCCAGAGTTTTCAGGACAAGTGTAGTTTTGATGAGGTCACTGAAAGTTATAATACACAGGAATCAGTGGATATGTGGTGTGTGTGTGTATATATATATATATATATATATATATATATATATATATATATNATATATGTATGAGACTTCTCCTTTCCAATAAGTTTCGGAACTGAGCTTTAGGCTAGCCAGCACCTTGACATTTCAGTTGGCATGGTTGCCTTCTTTTTTCTTCCTATTCCTTTTGTTTTAGCTCCAACTGGCTGCCCTTATGAATGGTCCTTGAGGAATTAGGGTGTATATCCGATGTTTCAGATGAGAAGAACTGAGTACACTTCTCTGGCACACAAGATTTTTCTTTTTATAGAAATATTAAAATACCATCTGTAAGTTTTAGGAATGTAGGTCATGTCCATGGAGAGTTTCAATTTGAGGTTATGACAGATGTTGGATGGTAAATTAAATATTTGGCTCCAAGTCTGTAAATCAACTTGGTTCCATCGACTTCCCTGGAGTTAGTTCTGCTGACACATATGTAATGAGATCAGATTTTGACTATCTAACTACTCAGTTGAGCTCAGCAGAATATAAATCCATCAGTGATATGAGAGATGAGGCTTGTCAGGAAAATAATGTGCAAGCTATGGTGGGGACATATAAAGAGCAGGAGCAGAGAAGCCCAACTGCTTGGTCTCTGATAGAAGAAAATAGAGAAAAGAAAAAAAAAATAAAGAAATCTGTATTTCCTTGTTTGCTATTTAGTATTTTTTCATCATTCTTGTGAATATAGATTATGCTCTGGTCTCTACGCGATTTTTAAATGTATAACAATGAATTTGTTAGTGTTGCTTCTAGGGACATTAGTGTATACCAGTCCACAAGTCTGCGTCAAGATTTATACATGGATTGCAGTTACTCTGTACTAAAAACTTAGAAATCAATTGTTACAGCAGAGGTTTGTGAAAAATTGACATGTATTCCATTGTGTTGATCATTTGATCTACTGCTGTGGGCTCTGCCAGATAGGTGAGAGCTATTGTGTCAAGGATTGCAGTGAGACTGCCCTATGTCTCCAGTCTCAGATTTCAAGCTAGCACAGCTCAGTGGCTCTAAAATGCTGCCTCTGCCACAGACACAAGCTGCCTGTGGCTGCCTCACACAAGACTTGAGAGTGTCACTTCTACTTTGCATCCATTTGAAAATAGGTGCAAAGTTCAGTGTTGGGAAAGTTGTACTGTGTGTCTCTGAGCCAACACCGTTAATCTCATGGACAACTACATACTGCTCTAGCTGAAGCTTCCAGGTGGTCTTCAAACCAGCCACATGTATAATATTGTAATAATCCCATTTGGCAGCAGCACAGACACAGCTAACTGTGCCTAGGTCCTCATCCAAGGAAAATGACTGCAATTTTGCCAGAGAGGACAAGGTGCCAATGCACTTGACTAGCGTGATGACTGGTCAAAATCCCTTATCAGAAAATGCAAATCCTTGCTTTGGCAGGTAAATCCTATTGCTATAAATATTCTAAATATTTCATAATAACAGCACAGTGATTCCGTGGGAGAGATACAGAGTAGCCACTACAGAATCCACTACAAGAATAGCAGGAGAGATAGGGAATGCCATTATCAGAAGTGGAGGGAAAAATATAAGTAAATAGTAAATATAGCCTTAATAAGACTAAAAATAGGGAACTAATAAACAAACCAAGCAGAATGTGCTGTCAGTCACAGAGGCATGTTTCCTAAATGAGAAACAGAATTTTCTGCTAAGTTCATCCCTGAAAGGTGAGGAGCAGTGGACAGTGTCCATTACAGAAGCAGGAGACCACTAATCAGCTGCTTGGTTAATCAGTGCTCTGTTGCACCGACAGGTAGCAGGCCCCGGCCAGCAAAGCTGCTGCTGTGTGCAGAAACTCTGGGAAGGCAGCAGCTGGCACCAGCTTCCTGGGGACATTCTGAATGAGGTTGTTTTGCCTGAGAACAGGAGGAAATCCAACACTGTACTTTAGGTTGACACGATCATGCCATTTGGTAAATATTATTCATCTATTTTAAGTCAGGCAATGGCTCATCAACGCTGTTAACGATATTCATTGTTCTGGATAGCTTTATATAAGAGTATCCACAAAATAATTTGATTTTTCTGAAAAAGGTGAAATGTTTGTACGATTCCATTATGTCCATATCAGGTGCAATTTAATAAAATGAGGAATCAGTCAAAGATCTAAATGGCTTTTGTAATGCATCTGCAACCAAGCCTTTAGCTGGTTAATATCCTTTTACCTTGCACTTCAAATTGCAGACCTGATCTCATGAATCTCCGATAATCACTCTTCAAGGTTTTTGGTTTTTTTCCTGCTTTTTAAGAAATTCTGTTGTTTCAATTTCTACCATATTCATGACTGCAAAGTATGTGCAAAATAGGTGTTTGCATCAAATTAGTATTTAATATTGCATGATGCAGCAGGTGTAAGGGCAAAATGCATCTCTGTTACCCCTGAGCAACACCTACAGTCCTTCAGCTTGCTTCATCCCTAAATCAGCTATAAGAGGCTTTATAGCAACGATAAACTGATATTAACACTAAATATTGTGTTCTGAAATAATGATTCTGACTTAAAGGCTGGAGTGACCACTAACAAAAAAAACCTCATGGATCATGAAGAAAGCTGGTCATTTCATCAAAAGTTTAAAATAAGTAAGGTTAATAACATCATTAAGTGTTCAGGAACATGAGTTTACTGATTGGTGACAGGCAACTTCTTAATTTGCTGGACCATCTACAGCAAGAAAGTTGCAATCTTGTGTATCAACTCACACAATATTCTTAATCTTTGAGAGCACTCTATTCTTCGTGATGCAGCAAAGCTAGTAATTATAATACAAAAATAGCTAAATACCCAGGATATATATAATT
The DNA here is from genome assembly GCA_008694505.1 of Cyanoderma ruficeps. Taxonomy (NCBI): domain Eukaryota; kingdom Metazoa; phylum Chordata; class Aves; order Passeriformes; family Timaliidae; genus Cyanoderma; species Cyanoderma ruficeps. The sequence continues at coordinate 2,356,123 of VZDJ01004378.1, forward strand.
ATTTTGTCACTCACAACTCAATTATTTTAGTTCAGCATGAACTGTGCATTTTGTCTTTAATACAGTACTTGCATAATTCCTTTACTAAAAACCCATAACCTCAAATACAAAACCCCGTGGCTGTAAATGTGGTGAAAGCTTTTACATAAAAGACTTACACCAATTTGTTTGTAGTTTATTGGAGGAGTTGGCAGGCTGTGCAAGAACTGCAGAAGTGCTGGGACTTAATATTTTCACTGATTTAATATCCAGATTCTCTGATTAGATCTGTAGATAAATTATGATTGTAGCTGTTTCACAAACATGTAGGAATACATGGTCTCTGCATTGATTAGTGTAAAGCTCTGCTAATGTCAGTGTGTGTGAGGGTGTTTTCTCAGCACATAGTCTACTAGTACTTTTCATGGGAGATGTTACCAGTTGGGTGGAGTTTTTTCAGTCTTTCCCCAGTTTCATTTGAAATGTTTATTCTCCTGAGAATAAAGCTTTTTTTTTGTTTTAATGGGCAACGTGAGAGTAATAGGTTTAAAGTTACTGACTCCTGTGATTTGGGTCAGGAGTGCCATGTTCCCTTGTGACTCAGAGCATCATGCTGGATCCATATTAACCATATATTTCCAGTAAAAAAATAAAAAATAAAAGCACTTATGCCACTTCTCTGTCACCCTTCTGTCCAACAAAACTCGATATTTTCTTTGTCTAGTATCATTCTCAGATAGTATACTCCAGAACTCTGAAACAGACTGAACCACAACAAAGAAAATCTTGCTTGAAGACTTAATTACCTTAATTACCTGAATTCAGGTGAATCTCAGCCATTTTGTACTGCCTATCTCAGATACAAATGACTGGCACAGATAATTACCTCAGAATAAATCATGACAGCTGGGAGGGGAAGAGCCCTGTGAGATAATCAGGTTTAGATCTTACACTGAACACAGTTCAGTTTGGCTAATCATAGTCCACCAATCCAACTTGCTTTCTGCATATTTGAATATCTAGGCTGATCCTATCCCTTGTTTTCTTTCCTTTAAATACTGGCATCACAGTAGTGCATATAGCACATCTAGAAGTTCTTGATGTGCTGAAGGGATGTAGAAATGTTCTTTGATCAAGACACCATTCCTCTGAGCAAAGAAGGGTGCACAGGTGACAGGGAGAGTGCCAAAGCTCATACATGACACAAACTGGGAACTGGAACGTTTTTTGAAGTCTCATTTACATTGGAGGAGGAAATTTTTTTAATGTGCTGAAGGCTGAAATAATTATTTAACTCTTGAAAAGGAGCCTACCAATCACCAGAGAAGTAAAGACGAGACTATTGTGACCTTGAATGACTACAGGATTTGCTGTCAGTTCAGTTTAGTGTTCAATTTGTTGCTGATGTTGCTTCTTTCCAAAAACGCTGGAGCCATCCAGTAGAAAACACAGGGCACATACTGAAACATTGCTTCCTAGGTCTGCAAGAGTTTAGATGGCTGTTAATAATATGCCGCTTTGCTTTGCTAAAGACACTCTGAAACAGAGTCATGAAAGTTGGCTTTGTCTTCAGATGCTGAACTTGGAAAGCCTCAGTTCTCTAATCACATATCTTTGTTCTGCAGTGTAATTATAGTAGCTGATTACAGTAGTAAGTCTTCATTATCTGTGAGGGCGACCAGTAGGGCAGTAGAGGGGGTTGTTGTTATGCTAAAAAGCAAGCAGATCCAGTTATTTCTTTATTTGTTTTTCTGTAAAGTTTACCTCCTCCTCTAGTAATTCCTCATAAACAAAGCTCAGCCCACTGCTAGGATAGGAGGAATGCTGCAGTACAACTCTGCTCTTCATTCATCTCACTTCCTTGTAGGAAGGGAGCAATGTAAAAGATACCATATAGCTAGTCTGTTCTTAGCTTTCATTGAAGCTGCTGTTGTCCTGAAGACTGGTATTTCATTTCCAGGTTCTATCTTACGCTTAGAGCGATCCAGATGGAAAAGCTTTTGTGTTTAAATTACACTGAGTCTTTCAGTGCTTTGCAGGATGAATTGCTTTCTCCGGTTGACATGCACATCTCAAGAAACAGTCTCTAGACATGCAAAATGTGCTGGTGTGTATTTATTTGTTGGAACTGTTGTCAGACATCAGCTGCACATGGATGTCAACAGATATGGATACCTCCTTCCAGAAAAACTGGGCATCAAATCTTCACTTTTTGCATTTGGTTCTTCATATTCAGGTGACTTACACGTGGAGATGTAGGTGTATTAATTTAGATTGAAGTCTTGGATCTTCTGAAAATGGACTGTAAAGATGCTGTCACAGTTTGGCACACTTGTTACCAACAGGTGTCAGTGTTGTAGTGTGTTTTTATTGCCCGGGGTCTGCTCCTGCTCTGCTTTGCCAGAGCAGCTTTGCTTCAGATGCTTCAGTAACACACCACACACGCTGATGCACATATGGCTTTGGCACATCCTGTCCTCAAGAACTGCTACAAAAAGAAGTACTTTTTTCCTGGTCATGCATGGTAATGAAGGCTATTTGGAGAATGTTTCGTACTGAAGATTGCTAAATTAAACAAAGCTCATCTAGTGATACAGTAATAGATAATGACAGCGTTTGGGAAGTGAAAGGAAGGATATAAAGCACTGTAAGCTAGCTGATGGCAAAGAAACTTGCAGTACTGGCAGCCACCCTCTTCTTAAATAACTGTTAAGGTTGTCTATAGTCTTGGTTTGATCCATCAAAGGAAAATGGGTAAGTATGTTTATGGAAATGCTTTAAGATGTTTATGGAAAGAAAACATTTCTTTATTTTCGGTACAGCAACAAGTAAATATATTTTTTTTTCTTTTATTGATAGTGACAACAAGAATCTAGCCATAGAGATGTTTAAATGAAGTTAAGGCTACGTGTGACAGGACTAAGATTTGCTGGATCATTTTTAAACATCAAAGCCAAAATATTTTAACAGTGGTGTCTAAACAAAAGATCTGCATTCACAGTTAAGCCCATAGGTAACAGATTTATAAAGAGTCCCCATCTCTTCCTCACAAATATTTGCCTCACTGAATCTTCATGCAACTCATAGAGCCCATGATTTGTAGCAGAAACCTAGTTTGGTATGTACATTTCTGATAGACAAGAGCAGGTAAATTCCCATGTTAGTTAAGCAGAATGGCTCAACATCTATTTCTGTCCAGAGGCCTGCAGAATTCACACACTGGGTGTCTGCATGTCAGCCTACCTAGCAGGGATGTTCTGAGCATATCTAGCCCACAGTGGCATCACTGAAAGCAAAAGATATCTCAATTTCACATATTTTGTATATGCAAGAGCAAAGAGATTTCTGTTTTATCTTTTTTCATTTTCAGGGACAAAAGAATTTTCTCCTTACTTCAGCATCACATTGAGACACTTTTCCTTGCCTTCAATTCCCTCTCCTATGACCTATCAAACATTTAACAATCTTCTGTCTGGATGAGTCAGGGTACTATTCATTTTTCAAGTTTTATTACTTGCTGCAGGTACTGTTCTGAAAAAAAGGTTGGGACAGGTTTCTTTAAGATATTAAAGACTGAGTTTGGAAAATCCTAGGTGGCGGTAAAAAATAGGAAGTTTCACTGGGTGTTGTGCATAATGCTAATATTTTTTGGTGGTATAATTTTGTGAACCTGGGAAGTGTGAAAGCTGTATCTAAGAAAGTGTCTGACTCAGAAAAAAGGTTTATGTGTAATAGTTTATAATCTGAGAAATGATTCATTTGTCACAAAGTCTTCCTGATTTATGCAGTTTTGTGATGCAGGACTGTCAGTCTCAGTTGTTCAAATACTAGAAGGTGAGCTCCCAAAGTCTTGTCTTAAAATCGTGATTTAAAAGATAATGGGCTTGTCGTGCTTTTAAGCCCAGCTGGAGATGAAACACCATGCAACTGCTCACTCCCTCCCCCTTTTCCTCCCACCCTGGTGGGATGGGGAGGAGAATCAAAGTAAAACTTGTATGTTGTAATAAAAACCATTTAGTAATTGAAAATAAAGTAAAATGCAGTAATAAATGTAAATAACAATGATAATAAAAATGGAAAAAATCTAAGGGATACTTGGTGTAGTTGCCCATGACCCACTGACTGATCCCAGACTTCCTTCCTGAACCCAGATTGGCTGCCCTTGAGGGTAACAGGGTAACTCCCCCGTTCATATTCTGGGCATGATGGTCTAGGGTGTTGACTGTCGCTTTGGTCAGTTAGGGTCACCTGTCCTGCAGTGCAGCTATGCTTCCTCCCAGGTTGGTTTTTTTATTTGCATATCCCCTCACTGGCAAGGCATGAGACTAGGAAAAAAAAAAAGTGGTCGACTTAGAATAAACACGAATTAACAAAACCCCAAAACATCAGTGTGTTATCAGCACCATTCACACTATAAATCCAAAACACAGCACTGCAACAGCTCATGGCAAGAAATTAACTGTATCCTAGCTGAAGCCAGGACAGGGTTATATTTGCTAACTTATTAAAGCTTTTCTTTGTCCTTTTGGAAAACATGATTAAAACAGCACAATGCAAAGCAGAAATTATTTCCCTCCAGAAGTGGATAAACACACAAGAGTAAGATGGTGGACATCTAGTTAAAATTGCCTTTTCCAGGAAAACTGTTATGTTTGGGAGCTAAGTAATCACTACTGCCCAAGAGTTACCTGCTGCAATGTGCTGACTAGGTGCTGCATACAATACTTATAAGGAAGTAAAAAGCACCTGATAGTTAAGTGTAGCAAAACATGTAAATGCTACTGTGCACAATGCCTTATTGCTTTGGCTCCTTGGAAAGGAAAGGTAGACAGCCTGTTGCATGTTTGTGTAAAGTAAATGAATAAATACCTCTGATTCAGTGCCACAGAGCATGTGAAAAAGCTGAACTTGAGAACAGAAATTGATAGCAAAGGATTTTTATTTCATTGTTTAGTGTAGATGTTTGTGAAGAAATATGTGAAATAAGCAGGTTTATATTGCTACTGCTGATGCAGAGCATATTTGCATTGTATGCATTAAAGAAACCATTCAATAGAAGTTAACTCATGAGCATCTAACACTGTTGCTAAGTTTAGCAAGAAATCAGTCACAGAAATAATGGCTTTGTGACACACCTGCAAGTGTCTTACTGAGCTTATATAATGGCAGCTGTTGCTGTTTTATGTTGTTGATAGAAACAAAGCCAGAGTTGAACTGTACCCCAGTGTCAGAGTTTTTCTGGCTTAGATGAAAATCATAAAGCTTATGCAGTGGGTTGACCCTAGCCAGCAACCAAGAAACACTAACTTGCTCTTTCACTCCCCCTTCCCCCTAGTATGAGGAGGAATTAGACAGTGAAAATACTTAGGAATTGAGATCAAAACAATATAATAGTTGAAGTAAAAGCTGAATATACAAGGAAAGAAAAAAAAAGGCTTTTATGAATTACTTTTCAGTGCTTGGAAAGCAGAACCTCAGCATCTGTAACGCTGTAAATACAAATGTCACCCCTTAGTCTTTCTTTCCTTGAGATTTTGTTGCTGAAAACAATTTCATGTGGTATGGAGTATCCCTTTGGCCAACTCAGGTTGGCTGTCCTGGTTTAGTCCCCTCTCAGTTTCTCACCTACCAGTAGCCAATTCACTGTGCAGGAGGTGTTCAGCTAAAAGTGGGACAACAGTGACACAAAAGTGACACAGCAGTGTTGTGTCATCAACACTGGTTTAGTCAGAGATCCAAAATGTACCAGCATATAGGCTGCTATGAAGACAGATAACTCTATCACAGCCAGACCCAACATAGATTATTAAGACAGAAAATGTGGGGTGTGAAGGATTAATTAGAAATTTGTGCTGTCATTTCTCCCCCTGCCTGCCCCTCCCTCCCCTTAATGTCTGCTGCTTAAAAAAGTAGTGGTCTGGAGAAAAAAAAGCATGGTCATCATCAAAACCTGTGACAATCTCTGACAGAAAGTGACAGAGGGTTGTATATTGGTTTGTTGTAACAAGACATCCTGTTTGCAGTCATCTAAATTCTTTCTGCAATATCACATGTCACAGCTCTTCTGAAGAAGAATAGTAATTTCATAGGACATGCTGAAGCAAATTAAACAGGACTCTAGGTTCAACTTTAATAAAAGTTATGGCAACAGTACTTGCAATGTGTCACGCTTTATATGGTGTACAAAAGAAAATCAAATGCCATCTATAACCCCAGACTTATTCATGTCACTAGAAGTTACAGACACAAAACTGCAAATGCTCAGCCAAAATAAAATGCATCAGTTACTTTATTAGTATATTAGTATAAAAGATGATTGGCATGGTGTTAATTATTATTAGAGATTATTCACATTAATAAAAAGATGACAAAGCATAAGTTTTATGATTTAGCAGTGGGTTTTATGTATTTTAAGGTTCCAAATACTATCTAAATCTTTGCACAGTCTATTTGGGCATAATGAACCTCATGTCTGTAGTGACACAGTTAAATGTAAATACAGGAAAATCAATGATATCATAAGCATTTAATATAGGACTATGTTTTGATGACTCTGCTGGGAAATGGAATATGATGTTATTACCAATGTGACGTGAGGAACAAAATTTTTTTTTCAGAGTTGGCTGTGCCACTTAGGGTTCCCTGATGGCACAGTACTGAACATAGCCTTGCCCTGTTCCCCTAGGGTCTACCACTGGGCCTTCCAGGTATATTTTCCTCTGAGGTTTCAAAATCCATCCTCCAAATGGAAACAGAACTGATTCCCTGGAATTCACATTCGAGAAAACATTTTCCTTTTTTTCTCAAATTAGCAATTAAATTAACTACTTAAAATTCATATGAAGATACAAGATCACAAGGCAAATTGCTGGTTGATGGTCCCTTGTCTGTTCCTGGCCCCTGACAACATTGGCATTTCAAACTTACAGTGAGGTCTGTGAAGTGGTGCTTCTTAAAGCAGAGATCACTCACATTAACCCTCAAGTGTGTAAACAGTGTCTCCTGAAACCAGAACTCTCTGGACATGAGTAGCCAGGAGCTTTGTGCTTTCACAGACACCTCCTTCAAGGTGCTACCCTTGAGAGTTAGACTGGTTCTGTGGGTATTTGCTTTTGGGATCAGTGCAATACATTCCTAACTCCTGTTCTGTTGTATCCACATGCTGGCCTTGAATCATTTCAAGTAGAGAGCCTGATCTATCCCCTTCATCTAGATCTGTTTGAAAAGCTATCAGGTGACAGCATCGTTTGTGGTCAGCAATCTGTTAATGTGGACTAGTTTGATTATTCTTTCTTGTTTTAGCTACCTTAAAAAGGTTGTAATCAGCTACTTTGACCAGGTAAAAATCAAATGAAACATTGAGGTGAACACAATATATCGAAGGCAAAATGAGCTGGCTGCAGGGAAATACAAGGGAAAAGGCAAGAAATTAACTTAAAATGTCAAGACCAATACCCTGACAGAAGGATTTTAGTCTTTCAGGATAACAGTTTAAATAAGCCAGAATCATTGCTAGTGAGGGGCAGAAAGCAGTTGCATAGATAATACCTCTAACTCCAGCACTGGCCAAGAAACCATGGCTTAACCCCAGAGCAGTTGCAGAGTCTACCTCACTTCCAGCCCCTAAAGCCTCCAGCAACAACAATTTTTTCTTTTCTTACCTGCTGGCATTGAATCTAAATGTTATTAATGGCTGCTAATGACTACTGACCTGCAGTGTCAGTAGTGGTCCTCCAAAGGCAACACTACACAAGCTCTCAGAACAGGCACAGCTCAGCTGCTAATTGCGAGAATACTAAAGGTCATTGGATGTGTGTTATATGAACAAGAGCGATGTGAAACATGAAGTCGAGGTGCTATAAAATGATCTATATTCTAAAATTTGTATGGCAAAAAATTCAAGCAAGTAGAGTTAATGCAACTGAAGAAATAACTGTACATTCTACAGTAAGTTACTTCTCTTCACAATTCACTGACCATGAGCTCTTAGTCTATTACAGTGGCAAGAAAAATGTTTTTTTTAAACTTAAATGCAATATTTATAGATTAAACTGTCACCTGAATAGGTCACAGCCTTAAGAGACTTTCATCAGATGTGATATATTTTAAAGATTAATTTTCTTGCTGAAAGAAGGTAATAGTACTGTTTTTAAAACCTAGTTATAATTGAGATGCTTTCTTTCCTATGTATTTTGTTTAATATAATTTTCATGACATGTCTTTTCATCTTGCCTATTTTTAGAGTGTATAATCCTCTGTAAGTCATGCAATAACTTTTTTTTCATGGCTAAACATTGTGACATAACAAACTTGATATTGTGGTCTATTAATGTCCATAATCTGATGAAATATATGCTTAATTAAACACACAGAATAGGAAAATTAAATTAACCTGAGAACCAAAAAACCCTTCTTCACTTATAAAGAAATAGAAGAATTTTTTTCTACACTAATGAAATATTTTTCAAAAGGAGGAAAGGCAGGAAGCAGACATAATAATTTCCCAGATAGAAGGTGCTCAAGCTTACAAGATGTCACCATAGCTTTTCTTGAGACTTTCTTTTCCTGATGGAATTGGAATACCAGATTCTCCCTTTAATTTTGTTGGGCATGTATTTTAGCTTAAAGAACAGAATCTGAAGGGAAATCAATCTTGTGGTACATACAAGATAAATTGTAAAATAGGTGACGAGGGAAGGAAGGAAGCATTCTCCATATTCACTGGAGATAAGAAATAGCCATAAATGCTAGCAAGGGAATTTGGATTTTGGAGAAATTTTTAGTGGCCACAACAAATAAACCCTCAGAAAGTTGGCCGAAGGCACTTGCAGTGTTAGGAGTTTTTAAGTATGGGCTAGATAAGAGGTTTAAAGAAGTTAGACAAAATTTTAAAGATGAGGTTAAACGACTGTAAGAAATTATTTGGATGCAGTTCATTCTGCTGAAAAAGCTAGGTTGGGTACGTGACCAATTTGAGTCCAAAATTATTTGTTGAAAACACTTCCAGACAGGCTTGTTCTGCCTATTGCTTTGCCCTTCCAGGACAAGACATAATCAGGGGCTCCTTCTCTCCAGGCTTAGGTCTGGCCCTGGAAATCCCTGTCTTCCTAAATGAAAGCAAAATGAGGATATTTTTGCACGATGTCTTTGACTCAAGAGAGCTCAGCAAAATGTAAACCAGAATATGGGACAGAGTTAAAAAGAAATATGTTTAATCTATAATGTATTATAGGTTAAACCTACCAAAATTAAATATGTTTAACCTATACTGCATTATTTCTTTGACTCTGAGAATTTGCATTGTAGGAAAGCAACCGCTCTTTGTCTCTCACCTTTCATTCTGCACAATAAACATGCACATTTGGTTACTGAGAAATAGAGTCGACCATAATGTGGAAATTGTCGGCATCAAAATTCTGCTTTACTTTTTTGTTGCTATGACTTTTAGAGAAGTTGGAGATCTTGGGGCCTGGTAGCTCGAGAGGAGAACATCTGGGGTTTTTTTCTGAACTTTTGTGTACTCATAGTGAGGAACAGAAAGTTCAGTGAGCTAAAACTCCTGTCTACTTCCTCTGAGAATATTTTTTGAGCAAATGAAGATAAAAGTTACAGCAGTTTTAGAATTACTTGACTTAAATTACTTGCTTTTTGCCAGGCTGAGACTTGCTGCTTGTGGATTACTCTTCCTGAGCAGGTGGTGTGATTGCATGGAGTAGAAGAAATTACACCACAGGTGTGTTAACCCAAATTTCATCTTTTCTGTGATGCTGCCAACAGTTTCATTTTAGCAATGATCTTGCCACTGGTAGATGACTTAGTTGAAACACATTTCCAGAATTTTTCTGGAGAATAATATGGAAGTGAGGTAGATTCTACTTTTTTGTATTACTTTTTCTTGGTCTTCTAAGGCTAACTCTTCATTCATCAGTAGCTTGGTGCTGAATTTATTTTTCTTTTTCTAATGGCATTATTCTAGGTATTATCCCTACTCTTACCACACATGGATAATTCTGTAAAAGGAAATGAGAAAAGGAAAAGGACAAATGAGAAAAAAATTGTCTTCATAGATGACGGATTTTTCCTTATCATACAATAATCATATTAAGTCTGGTTCCTTTCTTAGGCTTCGTCTACATTTCTGATTTTCTTTGATGAAGACCTAAGATCTGTCTTGCTTCAAGGAGGAAGGGTTTGCATTTGAAATTCAAATACTAGACCTTGAAAATAAGGCAACCTTAAAAAATACACATTTTCCTACTTTCAGAAATTTTACAAAATTTCCATTCCTAAATGTAGGGTACACCACGTACTCTTGAAGAAAACGGCAACTGAAAGCTTTAAAAAATTGTGTAGGAGGGAAAAACTGTATCATTTTAATTGTCAAAGCGCTGCATTTCAGTGCTTCAGGATTTAACTGTCTACAGTGTACAGAAAGTGAGTGTAGGGAAAACATAGCATTGCCCAGATATTTTCACATTATTCATATGCCTTTTTTCACATAAAATTTAGCACTTGGTGTCAACAAATATCTCACATCTAATCCATAAATACAAGGTGAAACTAAATTACAAAAAAAATTATGAAATTTTTGTTGCTGTTGCCCTGGGATTATTCTCTGTAGTCTTCTGTAAAGGCAGGAATGTTGTTGGAGAACATCTGATCAATCTATGTTTTGAATTTGTAAGTAAATCTTCACATCACATCCTGGATTCTAAGAGCAGTACTCATACTGGCAGGAGTCAGATCCAATCACACACGACCCACATAAGCAATGAAATCTAATTGAAACTTTTAAAATTCCAGATGTTGGTATGAAGTGCTTGCATGAACCTTCAGAGCAAATCTTGTTCATCTAATTATCCACTGTGTGACTCTGAGCAAGAAATATAATTATATAATTAAATAAACTGTAAGCTACTCTTCAACAACTTTTGAACAAAACCAAGACTGATTCATCCAGTTGTTCACAATGTGTTTGTTCAGCTGTAATAGAAGTGGTATCTACAGAGGTTCTCTGAAGCAAATTATATCATCAATAATATGATGGCCCCTTGACTACTAACTCTATTCCTATAAAACTGCTACTAATATTTAGCATGTCCAGAGAAGGGCAACAAAGCCAATGAAGGTTCTAGAGAGTAAGTCATGTGAGGAGTGGCTGAGGGAGCTGTGGGTGTTTAGCCTGGAGAAAACGAGGCTGAAGGGAGACCTTATTGCTTTCTACAACTGCCTTAAAGAAGATTTTAGGAAGCAGGGGGGTGTTGGTCTCTTCTCCCAGACAACAAGTGACGGGACAGGAGGAAATGGCCTGAACCTGTGCCAGAGGAGGTTCAGATCAGACATCAAGAGGACTTTCTTCACTGAAATGATGGTCTGGCATTGCAATAGGCTGCACAGAGAGGTGGTGGAGTCACCAACCCTAGTAGTGATGACTGGACATGTAATTTATTGTTGTGCTTTATTTGACTTGGCGGTGTTCGGTCAAAGGTTGAACTAAATGATCTTGAATTTTTTTCCAACCTAAATGGTACTATGATTCTATGATCTCCTAATGTCTACAGAATGTTGAAGCCAAGGCTGTGGCCTCAGGTGTCGTGGCTGTGATGGAGATGTGCAGACAAGATTGCAATATCTATTGCTGCACAGCTTTTTGTGCCCATGAACACAAATGCAATCTGTGTTCAGTGACAGATTATCAGGCCTTTCTACAGTGTGCACTTCATTATTACAAAGATTAGGAAGGTTCCTCTCCTTGCAATGTTTTCATATTTTCTTTTTTGATTCTTTAATTATGTTATTATATTATGTTAATTTATAACATAATATTATTCTCAGCACACTTGGGCCATGTGGACCCACTTGTGTACCTGGTCTGTAGGGACCTGTGTGTAGCATGTTTCATTCTTGGTTCCTGAATGTTGTTGGTCTGTCAGCAGGAGTAAATCTGCTCCAGCTGCTAATGATGGAGTTGATAGTGGGCCCTATCAACTTTCTGGCATTTTCCAAGAAGTGCACTTCACACTTTCATATTTCACTCTAATGGTATTCATTCTGTTGATAAATGTTTAGATCATGTAATCATATAATTTTCTTCTCATTTCAAGATAACATACATCAACTTGTTTTCTCACTGCTGTCCTTGGTTATCTTGTCTGGCATCATGATCTGAAGCCTGGTATTTGTGTTCATTATTCCTGCCCTTTAATTCACAGTTTTCATTGTGCCACCATTTGAATGAAAGTTGAATTACCCTGAGAAGACAAGAAGCTACTCGTGTTGGAAGTAGAAGACATTACTATCTCTGGAAACTCGAAGTTGTCCTAGGTGCAGGTGCCCAGGCCCTGGCCATAGGGGCTGTGCAGTGGTGTCTGTGAGGAGAGGCTGTGGCTGTGCTGTGATGGACACAAACAGTTCCAGGTGCCTCCAAATAATTCATGCATGGCACAGCTGAGCCTCTCAGCCATGCTGGCAGTGCCTCTGGTGGAATGTATTTTAAAAAAGGGAAAACACTGTGGCAATGAGGCGTGAGGGAAAAAGTGTGATGAACAGCCCTGTAACATCGTGGTCAAAGGAGGAGGAGGGAAGGAAGTCCTTCAGGTGCTGAAGCACTTTGCAGCCTGTGGAGGACTACTGCAGAGCAGACGGGTATTTCCTGAAGGACTGCATCTTCTGGAGAGCCCAATGGGAGTAGATATTTCTGAAGGAGTACAGCCCCTCGGAAGGACCCACACTGAAACGGGAAAAGTGTGAGCAGTAAGGATTGGCAAAGAGGAGGTGTTCTGGATTGACTGTGACCACAGCCCCCAATTCTTCATTTCTCTGTGCAGTTTGAAGGTTAGGATGGGTGGAAGAATTGGGAATAAAGGAATGAATTGGACCTAGGAAAAAAGTATGGGTGGGGAGGAAGGTGCTGTTTTAATTTTTTTTCTATTCACATCTAACATAATTGGCAATAAACTAAATTTCTCCCAAGTCAAATGTCACTTGATAAGTGACCTTCCTGTTCTTATACAGACTCATTAGGTTTCTTTTTTTCCACTTATTTTCTTCCCTTGTCCTGCTGAGAAGGAGGAGGGTGAGAACATATGGATCAGTGTCTATTAGGTAGTCAAAGTCAACTCACCATGCATGTAACCTCATGAAACCAAAGAACTTTCAGTTATTATTATAATACAACCATTTTTAAATAAGTAACACTGAAAGTAGAATTATAACTGCTATTTTCGAAGCATAAAAAATTCTACATATCCATAGGATCACCTGTGGATTGGATGGATCTTCCATGTTTTCACTTTCCACTACATTCTCCTCTTGAGTTATCAGAGTTCTTCAAATTTATAATGCTACTTATGAAAGAATGGCAAATTGTTACTGTATAATCCTTTCTCCCTTGGTCCTGCCAATGATTATTTGAAGATACACTTTCAAATAAAAAAAGAGTTGGCAAACCAGGGCATGCCTTTTAACTATAAAATCTACATGACTTTTCTTCATTGAATATCGTTGCTTCATTGAAGCATTCTGTATTCTACTGACAAGAAAATTTCCATGTTGGACATCTATGATGTCAACGAAAGCAAGAACTATGAAGAAAGATTTGCTTTCCTGGCGCAGGAAAGAAGAAGAAATCAGGAACAAGAGACCAGGTCTGTTAACTCTGAATACTGAGTCAAGGTATTTTAAGAAGTGCCTGTAGGCCTAATTCATGAGGTAGGTGGTCCATTCTTTAATCTGTATTAAAACATTATTTTTTAATGTTTTTAATTCTTGATTTCTATTTCTGTTTCTCATTTTAGATACCTTTTGTAATAAAGGAGAAAGGAATGGGAAAGCAAGGAGATGCATGACTGCCCTGTGAAAAACACATTTAGGAAAGGGAGGAAGAGCCTAAGCCTGATGGAAACTTGAACATATATAACATGAATATGTGATTTCATATGATTTATGCCAACTAAGCAACGATCAGTAAGATATTCTCTTCATATAGTGAAAAGCTTGATGAACTGGCCAAACCCACCTCTCTGAAACATCACAGACTTTTAAAATATGCTACAGGGCTACCACAGAAATATGTAACTTAGGTAATGTGTTACTTATGTAATATGTTATATACGTAATATGTAATATATTTAATATGCAGTCTATACAAAGACTGATTTTAACAGCAGTTTTATAGATCTATTATTCCACTGGTATAAGTAGCATAATTGCAGGTATAAATAATGCAAGTATTGGCCTTGAAACCTCTATTTCAAAGCCTTATTGTTCTTTTGGACATGGAATCTTTCATTAAAAAATTAAATCCTACCTGACTGACTTTCTTTTCTTTTGCGCCAAGGCCACTTTTTGGATAGAATTACAAATGGTGCTGGATTCTCTGTGTGGTTTATTAATTAAAGGGCTGGAGGATATGTGACAAAATACTTCCTTTATAAAAAAGCTAATTGTTTGTATTCAGAAATATATACTATGATATAGTAGAAGCCTATTGTCAGAAATGCAAAGTACCACTGACTCTTTCCTTCTGGAGTTTGGAAAATGCTACTGTTTGATAAAAAGCTTATCAGTTGAGGAGGTGGGATAAAGGCTGTTACAAGTAATGTAATTCTGCTTTTTCACTCAGCCTGTGAACTCCTTAGTGTGACACCAGTACTGGCTTTGTTCATATTAAACTGAAGCCATTTATACATTAAGGAAGAATTCTTACCTCTGGTGAACTGCCGCCTCATCCTACTGGAGCTAGTGAAACCGATCAGAATCGCACACATGGTGTACCTAGCTCCAAGTCCAACTCTCTAACTTTCCATGACAAAACATTTAATCTGGTTTTACTCCTGTGAGTTGTGTTTAAGCTTCTAAATAGTAAAGCCTATGAAGAATATCAATAATAGTAATAANTAATAATAATAATAAAATCTTATCCTTTTACATTTTTTATAGAGGAATTAATCATCATCTCCCACCCCATCTTTCCTTGGTAACACCAAATCATCCTTGTCACTTAGGTTTGTGAAACAGGCTCTTGTGAGGCACCACAGTCCTTAGATTTGTAACGATTATCATCAATAGCACTGAGGTAGAAGTGTTGACAACTTGTGTCAAAACAGTTGAGTGATGCTGTAGCTGTACCTTTGTGCTGCTGTATAAATAGCAAGGATGTTGAGAGATGTACTCATTGTTTTATACACTATAGATGTTGTTGGTGCACATTTGAAAAGTATTTATAAAAAATATTGGCATTTAATAGTCCCTGATACTTCCCTATGCGGCCCTTTTTCTGTTTAAATTCAGGAATGTAGTGTACAGCTCTATATTGCTAAAGTACACAGGATTCAGAGTATCTAAGCTGTGGTATATGTATTTACAGATGTGTTCTCTAAATCTATCAGCTCTACACCTATCAGCTCCCC
This sequence comes from Cyanoderma ruficeps, assembly GCA_008694505.1. Taxonomy (NCBI): domain Eukaryota; kingdom Metazoa; phylum Chordata; class Aves; order Passeriformes; family Timaliidae; genus Cyanoderma; species Cyanoderma ruficeps. Next base: position 2,371,512 of record VZDJ01004378.1, read on the forward strand.
CTGTATTTTTTTCATAAAAGAGGTTCCACTGTGCAAGAGCAAATGGAATTTAATGGTGGAAATGTCTCATATGTTTAAAAAATTAATTGAATTTTTCTTCATATTCAGAATAAGGGATAGCAATTTGGATACTGTGGAGAATTAATTTCTGTAAATCTCTTGCAATAGTGGTTTTCAAAAGATGTTGACATCTTTCAAAAATTAAAGATAACACAGTCCGAGGAGACCTAAGGCTTTATGAAACCTTTCCTATCTGGGAGTTGAACCAGGGCTAAACTAGACTAGGAACACACCTGTGAAATCTGTATTGTCCACAATACACCATGACAAATGTCTTTAGGAGATGCATGTTTTTTAGAAACACAGCACCAAATCAGATAATAATCTGATCACACAAAAAATTGTGTGATCCTGTTAAAAAAAAAAAAATATNCTCAAAATCAGCTGGGAAGTTAAATATGGGAAGTAAACATAAACTTGTCCAGGATTCAGTGTAAGAATGCATTACATAATTTTGAAGAGCTATAATATCCAGATATCCTGTATCTTTCAAAATGTTACTGTTCCATTTGCACAGAATAAAAGCACAGAGCTTTATAAGCTTTATACATGCTTATTTTATGCAAACAGCTTTTTGAGAATAGCATTTCTATGTTAGACTGATCTTAAAAATTAGACAGGACTATCTACTGATAGACCTGAAATGTAGGTGCTAGTAAGTCAAAAGACTGTACAGTTGAGAACAGCAGTTTTGGGTTTTTCTCAGGTAAAATCAGTAAAGGGCCTTCCAGTAAAGAACTACTAAGAAAACTCTTTAAAGATACTAAAGGTATTTTCTTTGATGAGAGCAGCAGGCATGTGTGTTGGTTTTGTCTGGGACACAGTTAATTTTCTTCTAGTAGGTAATATGAGGCTGTGGTTTGGATTTGTGCTGGAAACAATGTTGATAACACAGGGATGTTTTTATGTTTTTGGTATTGCTGAGCCGAGCTTACACAGAGTCAAGGCCTTTTCTGCTGCTCACCTAACCCCACCAGCAAGGAGGCTGGGGATGCAGGAGCTGAGGGGACGCAGCCAGGCCAGGTGACCCAAATTGACCCAAGATATTTTCCATACCATATGGTGTCATGCTCAGCATATGGAACTGGGGGGAGAGGAAAGAAGGAGAGGACATCTGAAGTGATGTTATCTGTCTTCCCAAGTAACCACGAGATGTTATGGAGCCGTACTTCCTGGGAATGACCCAACACCTGCCTGCCCATGGGAAGTAGTGAATGAATTCCTTGTTTTGCTTTGTGTGCAGCTTTTGCTTCACCTATTAAACTGTCTTTATCTCAACATACAAACTTCCTCACTTTCACCCTTCTGATTCAGTCCCCCAGCCCATTGGGGGAGTGAGCGAGGGGCTGTGTGGGGCTGAGCAGCCAGCAGGGGTTAAACCACACCACCATGGAATACATCAAGACCTGGTTCCTGGCAATGCTAAGTGTAAGAGTTTATGCTCCATAAATTTCAAACTATGCTTAACTTCTTAAGTCCTGATTCATGGACTGTATGGAAGGTGTCCTTTTGGCTTCCACCACAGAATGAGTTTGGCTCCTGCAGTGGATATACACAAAAATGTGGCCAGCTGGCCTGGAGTCATGTTGTGTCTCATATTGTCTGAGCCCTGCACATTGCACATTGTGGTAGGGGGAAAGAGGCTGCTTGCAGGCGAAAACAATCAGTGGATTGTCTTTGAACTTCAGGGCTTTTCTTGCAGAATGGAAAACATTTTTTGATTCCCATTACAATTAGAAAGCATTGAAGGAACTCAGCACCTCACACAGTGTGTTATGAGAAATTGCAAGAGAATTTTTATAAATGAAAGTAGTAAACCAGAAGTTAACATGGAAACATACTGCCAATGAACATGCAGAATATTTCTCGGGTACCTCCTAGGCTAATCTGGTCTCTTTCTGCCTGTCTCTAGGTTTGCTTGGATTCCAGGTTCTTCCTCTATTGAATCCATTGGTAGGAGCCATCCAAGCCAATGCATTCTCTCCCCCACACATCTTGCTGACACTTTGTTTTCTCCACCATCCTTGTACAAATCAGAATACCAGATGTATCAGTGTTAATATCCCTCCTCTGACTAAGGAAATTCTAGGGTCTAAACAAATCCTTCAAACTGTGGCTATATATTAATATACCAGGTTGCAGCAAAAGCTAACAATTTTTATTAGATCAATAAATAAAAAATTAGCAGAAACTGATTGGAAATGCCCAGGCATCTTTTCAAAATCAAAGAAGGATGCCACTTCACCCTACACTTTATAGACTCCTTTTTATCTTTAGGATGTCACAACAACTGTTTCTGCTTCTTGCTCTCTATGCTGACTACTACAATGTCTTTTACATTTGTAATAGTCCTAACATGACCTGTTTATGATCTAGACTAAACTTAAAAAATTACATAGGTTTCAAATGGTACATATACGTCGTGCTAATTCTTGATATTAGGTAAATTCAATCAGCTATTCATTACATTGGTTTGAAAACCTCAAGAGACTCTAAAAACAGCCACAAAGGGGCAGCAGACATTTGTAGTCAAATGTTATGATGCCTGTACACTTTTCTCACCAGTTCTGTTTCCTGTTTAAGGAAAAAAACTCCAACAATCTGGGAAATTGTGAAGCTAGGCTTTTCTTTTGGGAAACACAGTCTCCTCTTCACTTTCTTCCTGAAAATATCATAAAAAGATGCGTACTTGCAGGAAAAAACCTTTATAATTATTTTTTTCGTGCTCTTTTCAGCCATTTTTTTCAGGGAGGTATTAGGAGGAGGTGCTAATATTGAGGTCTAGGCCTATTATATTACCCCCCTATTATTTGATTTTCAGAGATAAGGTTAAAAGAACACACAAGAAATTACTGATCCTCACTGGAAGAGAAATTGCTTGCTTTTGTTGTTTCTGCATTAAAGACATCAAACAAGAGCTCTGAAAACTCCTGGAACAAGCAACTTCCCCTATAGCAGATGATTTTTGCTATGGATAAGATTGAATGTCAGTTCTAATATAAGCCTTTTACAATGCAAGAGAAACAAAATAACCCACATTTCTGAACAACACTGCCTATCTGCTGATTTTCAGGACAGAAACTTGCAGATATTTGGGTAAACATTTTGCACACAGATACACACAAAATTTAATTTTTATTATGTGCTGTCATTTTCATTGTGATTTCTTTGTTTCACTGCAGAAACTGCTATTTTCATTAGCGGTTATGCAACTAAGAGGTTATTTAAAAGATTTTCAGAGAATTACGACTCCATTTAAATACAGCAGCCTATGTACATTTGTATATGGAAGTATCAGCAGTCTAATTTGATAGGATCTTATCATAAACATCAGTATAGCACCTTGCATATCCTTTTCTGAAACAGAACCCCTTGAACTAGCAGCCATGCAACCTTTTTTTTTTTTTTTTTTTNNNTGCATGTGATTTATCGCAAAGATTGTGTTGCAGGTACAAACCTCTGAATAAAAGCACCCTGGAATTTTAGTCTTTCAGCAATTTAATGTTTTTCACAATGTGACTATATAAGGTAAAATTCTGATATTTATTCCCTCAGATATGCATACTTCTACAAAGTTAAAAAGAAATATATTCAGTTTATTTTTAATGATCTGAATTTTGTGAAAACCCTGTGGTTTTGATATTTACAGAAAATTGTTCAGTTGTTTTTTCCTCCTGGGTAACTCAGAAATGTGTTAAATGTAATTTTTCAAATTTTCATGAACAAAATTACTGAGCTGAAACCCTTTCAAACTCTGTGTTTCCAGTACCTGCATCTAATACATTCCACACACTCAGTATGTAGTTTTCCACTAATATCTTCAGATTTTGATTCTGCAGGCTATGATACCCACATATTGATGCATGACAGAGTCATAACTGTGCACAGAGAGGCAAACAGTAAGCTTATTACTGTGCCTGAGCAGCTTGGCTGGTAGAGTTCATGTAGGAGGTACTGCTCTTCTCTTAGCAACAAAATTACACCATAGGTGTTTCCCCCGTCCAACAACTTGAACTGTCTGTATTTTTGTGCTTCCCATATAGACTCTGTCCAAGCTGAAAGAAAGGAAAGACTTATTAAGGACTTTCACACTGTTTAAATTCTGAGGATGCTGACAAAGATACTGATAAAAGGAAGCAAAGGTTCCTTCTCCAATATAAAAAAAGAGTCAGCAGTGCTGAAGGTACAACTTGTTTCTGACTTTTTCCCCTCTATTTTTTAATACAAAAATCAAATTACTCTCTCAATGTGATATTGTACCACAAATTAAAAGACAGGTGAAAAATCACGATGCATTTCCCTGACCTGCTTCAGAAGGTTTGTTTTAAGGTTTATTTTTGCTGAAAGAGTCAGTTCAGATAAATTTAGGTTAACTTTCTTCCTCCAGGCAGTGTATCTACTCTGAGTAAGGAGCAGTGACCTACACCAGCCTTACTAAAGTAAGAGTCACCACATTTTGTGATGATGCAACTGAAAAGAGTCATTTTATTAGGAGCTCAAAATCTTAGCAGATGGATTCAACTAGCCTCTGTTGGTACAACCCCAGTACGTGAATTCATACGGACTTACTGTGCGCCTATTTCTCTGCAGTATATCCAAGAAACGATTTCCCATCCTCTATTGGTTTCTCACTTGCATCATGATTAGGATTTTTTGGTTCTCATGGTAAACCAGACTAGTGCCTTGAATAGCTGTTCTTCCTGCCAAATTGTATTTCAGTTATATCAGCGAAACAGTCCAGTTTTCCACACAGCCTTACAAAACATTGGGTCAGCACAATGAAGAGGGTAAATAAATGTCTAAGGCTGATGAAGATGATTCTGCGAGGCCTCATTGCTGCAAGAAAAAGGTGCATGGGGTCAAACTCAAAATGAACATTAAGGACATCAAAAAGCTGCCAGTCAAATCCCATCGAGGCTATGGCACTAACAGACACATACATGATGGCTTGATGTATAAAAATGGAGCAAATCACACTTGTGGCAGCTCCTTACAATAAAGCTGTGCATCTGAAAGCATGAGAAATAAATTGTCTGTATTTAGAAGCATACAATTAAAATGTGACAAAACCACCTCTGATTTATCCAAAGGTAAATCTTTCACTCCTTGAGCAGGGCCATATTGCTTCTAGAGGCTGAATCTTGTTTGTGGCTTTTAAAAACTTGGGCAGCTAAAAATACCAGTTAACCCATTGACATGTTTATGGCCTCTGCTGGATCTGTGGATGCTGCATTCACTATGGGAACACTAAACTATTGTTAAGGTAGCTTAGCCCAGGTACTTCCATTTACCAGGGCGTTCAACCAGTGATTCTGTGAAAGCTATCCAATTAAATGCATATCCAGCAATTTTAGCTGTTATTGTTAATATATGAATAAGCATCTAACAAAAGGAAAAATTGCCTGCAGCTAGAAGTAACTGGGGGGAGAAAAGGCCCTCAGAAATGGAGGGATAAAGGAACTATTACAGAAAACTATGCAAGAAGTACATGTGACTCCATATATTATGACTTGTGAAGAAACATTAATACTCCCTTAAAAGATTTCCAATGAAGGAATTCAGTCCAAAGCCCTCAGTTTTTATGCATCAATATTCAGAATGAATAGAACCAGAGGAGAGGTTTGCAGAGACAGAAAAAAGTGGCAATAGAGGATCTCACATGCCTATAAAGGTTTTTGGTAATAACAGGAGCATGTTTTCTGCAAATGCATACTGGTCATGAATAGGGCATGCAAGTGGGCTCACTACTTTGAGGATCTCTGCTGAATCATAAATGGTAAAAACAGTGCTACTGTAATGATGTGCATTTGTTCCTGGATCACTTGTCATCCTTTCATTAATATATACATGCTGTTTACCAAATGGCTTGGATGAAAAGATTCTATTGTATCTTGTTAATAACCTATTCAAATATTTGTTGTTAATTGCTTCATGTTTGTGAAAAATAAGTTTCTTTGTTACTGTGCCACAAGATAACTCTAACTGTTTACTTTTATGCTAGAGTATTAATTGCTGAAGAAACTTTTTTGCCTATAACAATTTCTTACCAGGAACACCAATTTCTCAAACACTGCCATGAACAAAACTCCCTTTCCATAGATGCTAAGAAACAGTTAATAACTAGGGGCACTAAAAGCATCGCAAAATCCAAATGTTTGGAATTTAGATGAAGACTCATGAATACTGCCTTACTAAATGCCATCCCACATTTATGACTTCAGGGCAAAATATATGAGCACCACACAATGTGAACATATTAATTAATGCTAATTACCTCTCTGCAGTACAGATGGGTTATATTCTCTTGACATGAGTATGTAATATGTTTGGCATAAATGTCAGTTAACATATTCATGCAGAAAAAAAATCTGTAGTTTGCAAATACACAATCAGCTGTCTTTTAATTGTGAAGACATTTTGTGCTACAGCCCACACACGTTGACCTGTAATGTGAATGGTGCAGATCTTCCCCATCATAAAAGCTCTGTTACAGTGGCTCCTGTGAATCCTTAGACTTTTTGCTGTTCCTGCTATGTGACTACTAGTACAGCATGGATGCACATACAATATAGACAAGGGTTCCATAGCCTCCTCTGTGTCACTGCTCAGGCTAAAATTCTCAAATTTTGTTGCCCTAGACTGACTAATAAAAACCTTATATTATTAGAGGAAGAAACCTTTTGTTACAGGTGTTTCTTCAAGCCCTTGGTGTGGTGAGAAATAAAATCAGGATAATTATTGCTGTAACCTAATTCAGACCCATTCTGCAATGACTAATGGGATCCTTAGGGAGCTTTTATTATGTTTTGCCAGTCAGTCATCCTGGAGTGCTACAAATATTGTTACTCTTGGCATTCAGTTTAAGGAATCCAAAAGTTTGGTTATTCTTGCAGTAAATGGTAGAGAATAAGCAATCAGCAGTGGCAAACAGTGCAGAAAAAAGAAAGAAGGAAAAACTGGAGTGGTCTGATGGGACAGCATGGAAGGAAGTTACTTTTACTTTCTGTCTCTGTCACATATTTAAATATTATCCAAGGCTTCTCTTACCTTACATGATCATCAATTTTGCATTTGTTTTCTTGATATTGGACTTGAAGGACTGCAATTTCATTCGAGAGAGTGCCCATAGCAACTGAAGTTAACAAATGCACTTAAAAATTAATGAAGTCTGTATTCTGCTGCTTACACTAAAAAATCACATCAGGAGAGTCTCAAATGACTAGCAAAAATTAATAAGTACCTTTGACCTTAATGTCTCTGTGCGTTTAATAGTTGGTAAAAGAAGAAGAGCAGTAATCTCTAGTCTCATTTGTGAAAATAAATGTTTGGGAAGTATTGAACTGCTATACTGATGGTATTATGGAAGAAAGAAAATTATTAATTCAGAGCAGGAGTTGAATTGGGTACAATAAATAGGCACAAACTACCCTGCACAAGGAGGAGAAGACAGTTTATTGGAGAACTGGTTGTTAAAAGAGCTCAGTGTATTACAGGCACGAGCTTTGCAACTTCACTGTTCTGCTAATATAATTTTTATGTTTAACATCTTCAGCAGTAGTCTGTAGTACCTCTAGCAGAATTAAGCTCAGGGCTTTAGAAGATGATATTTAGAATCTGATTTTTTAAGAGTAGAATAATTTTAGGTTATAGAAATGATGGAAGATAATGTCATGACCTGTTTCACTGCATAGAAAATGCTATTTTATACTGTAAAACCAATTTCTGAAATCCCTCTTATTGTCTATACATATTTTAGAGTTTTGTGATCTGTGCAGAAAACCAAAGGTATTCCTTTCTTTTAAAAATAATTTTCTGAAAATTTTCTTAGTTTCAACTACACAGACTTGTAAGTGGAATTATGATAATAGGTGAGAAAAAGTTAAACAATCACAAAGCAAAGGTGCATTTTTGTTTCTATTTCTTTTTCTTACTCTTTTAATCTTGTTATTTACTAATCTCCATTTACATAGCTCCAATAACAAATACAGACTTCAGGGGAAGGTTTGATGCCTTTTTACAGCCTTCGTATTCTACAGCAGAATCAGAGAACACCAAGACTGATTATTTACATTACTAGTCTGCCAAAATCACATAAAATTAAACAATAAAAAATGTAATTTAAAAACATTTCAGGACTAACAGGGAGAAAACACAATAAAAATATTTATTACCTTTGAGAGTCAATGTGAAGCAGTGGCTTGTAGTAGATGTATATAGATACACTTTTCCTGGGCATATACAAAAAGGATCAGAGGCCTGCATGGGCCAGCTCTTTAAGAATATTGTATTTCAGTGATTACAGGGTTGGCTTGTGGGGTTGCAGGATTTGTTTAAAAGTTTTATTGTAAGTTTAGTTTAGTTCTATGTACCTGAGATGGGCCCCCTGTCTTTTTAGAATTCTCTCTTATCAGAAGATGGTATGTGTTCTGTTCTCTTTCTATTCCCTTTGCCCAGCGACAGTTCCCAATTGGTCCTTTTCTCGTGATTTTCCTTGTCTGTTAGTAAAGGTCTTATCTCTCAAGGCCAGAAACTTCGAAGAAATCTGCCTGATGGTTGGCAGGGGCCCTTGAGATCCCACCTTAATGCATCTCTGCTTTGTTACAAGTTGTATAACTCAGTTGGCATTTATTCTTTTGTTTTGTTCTATTGGTTTAGAGTTTGTGTCCACCCCTTCAGCTAGCCCTGAACAACCCCCGCCCCCCGAGCCCAGGGACGGGGTCTCTCCTGAGGTTCCAAACCTAGGGGACCCCCCTCTCCCCCAATAGACCTTTGTTCATCCTACCTCCCAGAGTCCCCTCTTTCATCTACGCCACGACCGTAGCAGCGAGGGTCGGGAGTTCTGCAGAGCCAAGAGCCCACACATCGGCACTGTTGGAGTGTGTTGGGGCCGACCGGGCGGTCCAGCTGAACGGGCGGACCAGCAGGACACGCACCCCAACATGGCTAGTGCAGCCAAGGAAAGAAGAGGTGCCATAAAACCATATGGGACATCTACAAGAATTCTAAATTAAAGCGATTTTTTTTAAAAAAGGGTTGAAAACATTAGGTTAAAATAGACCCAACTTCAGACAATCAAAGAGAAAACAGTGAAAGACCTTGATCACAGCTGCCTGCAACAAGGGAACAAATTAAAAAAACTTTAAACCTCTTCTGGCACAACAATATCACTGCCAATCACCCAAAGGCAGAAACAGCATATATAATCAAGGAACATTAGGCATGTCAAAGGATTATGTAGATTGAGAGGGATGACTATAAAAGAAGTCCTTCTCATTCTCTAGTATGGAGTATTCTCTAGTATTCTTCAAGGTGGAATGATAAAAAGTTTCAAGTTTGATGGCTTATTTCTGATACCAGTGCAGTTAGCCTGGATTTCTCTTGGTCTGCTTGATCCCTCACAGCTATTTTGCCCTCATTTGCTGCATCTGGGCTTATTCTAAGGGGAAGCATGAAGTGACACAGATCTCTGAACAATCCTATTGTCGTTTAATGGGCTAGTAGAGTAAGTGTGTCCCTGCCTTTGTTTCTAGGAGATGACTTTGTCCCAAGCCATCTGAAGGCATTGTTCAATTATGAAGAGAAATCATGTGACTTTAGAAACGCTTTGGAATATAACAGGTACAAAGCTGTTACCCACCTGATAGTTCTGCACAAAAATATAACCTTGTTGGTTTAAATGACAGTTTATAAAAATGACATGGCTCATTCAGGCCTTTACTCTGCAGGCAGGTCTGAGTGAATGGATGCTTATTCTTTTGAATAATAGTCAAGACTGTAATATATAGGGATAAATTTTTTGTCTCTTAGAGCTAGATTTTCAGAAAGCAGGGATAAATACATTTGAAACCTCAGCTCCTCTAAGGGCCTTGCATCCAAAGGAAATAGCTGATATTGAAGATTCTATAAAGGTTATCTCAGTTTTTCTTCTGTGAAAGAAGGCAGGAGATGCATTTCCTCCTCAGGTGAAATATGGGGCTTGCTTCTGCTGCTGGACATTTGTACTCTTATGTCTGCTGACACAAGTGATAGGAAGGAGACTCTCCTAGAGCTTCATGTGTGCTCTGCTCTAGTGATCCATAATCCACAAAAAATTCTGCCTGTTCCAGTGTGCAGATATGGGCATACAGAACATGGTGAATACTATCTTTCTGTGTTCTCAAGACCCAGTAGGTATTTCATTTGCAAGCAAGCATTTAGTTAAATGTGGACACAGGTTTTAGAGCTTTCTGGAAGAAGAAATCTGGTGCCTGTTCAGGACCTCCTTGCCTGCTCAGGCTGTGCCTGCATGGGCTGGCTCAGCCTCGGGCAGAGAATGTGCCCCTGTGGATGTACCATGCCAAGAGAGCACAGGGTCTGCTGTAGTACAGCCACAGGTGGCAGCTGCCACTCTCAGGGATAAAGGAACACTCATAAATCTTTGTCCTCTTGGCTACTTGTTCCCTTGCCTCATCCTCAACTCTAACCTTAGAGTACAAATGCTGCCAACACATTGCACTAGATTTAAATCAAAAAGTATTTCTGCCCCCCAAGCATATTTAAGCAAAATATTTAGGCAACTTGACCTGAGCTTTTTACCAAAGGAATAAATATCTGCTGAGAGAATACATTGAATCAGGGGATGGTATTGATCTTAGTATAACATGCTCAATTGTTACATATCGTGCTTTTAAAAATAAATAAGTAAAAAGAAATTTGAAATTGTTTTTATAAAAATGAGAACAAATTACCACTGGCTGTTTGAAAAATGAGCTAGGAGAATGTGACAAAACACAGGGAATAACACTAAACAGCAAGTGTCAAGCCAATGGAGAGGAATTTGACTGTGAGAAACAGTTGCTGAGCATGTAAATAAAATTATAGATGATTAGAGATGGAGTGAGAAAGAAAATAAATATATACAGAGACAGCATGAATAGCTGCGTGCCAGCATGCAGTCAAAATAATATGAATTGATCACACACATTTCAGACAAGCCATTCCTCAAATGTCAGAAAAAAAATAGGATTCTAATGAATGTAGAACACATATAGCCCACCTACTGCACTCAAACTGTAAAGGTATGGGTCTAACTGATGTCTTAAAACCCAAGGATGATAGAGATTCTACACATTCTTAGGCAATCTATATCAGTATTTGGGATCTTCATGTTAAAAAAAATCCTCTCTGTGGTCTAGCTCAAATCTTTGCAAAAGCTTTCTACCTTTTATTCTTTATTCTTATGACCTAGTAAACAATTTCTCTTCCTTCTTTGATTCTACCTAATACATGTTGAAAGGTTTCTGTATGCATTAAAGATCTACAATGTATTTAATGTTTCTTATGGGTCATATTCCTTGGACTATTTTTATGCTTATAGATTTTCTTTTTCTGGATAATTTTGCTTGAAACACAACACCAAAACCTGGCCAGTTTTCCAGGTATGATTTACCAGAGTTGAATGTAAGAGAAATATTCCTTCACATTCATGTCTTTACTTCACCATTTGATACTTTCCATTTTCTCTCTGACATTTTTGACACTTGTTGTGCTTGACATACACTATTATCCCCAAGAACCTTTTCTGCAGAACTTCTGTGAATAACATCACAAGCATTTCATAAGAACCTGTGGCCTGTTGTGCTTATCTGAAAGGCAGTGCAACCCAGAACCATATTCAAAACTAAGCCAGAATGCAACACTGCTAAGAAAAGCATAACAGTGATCCTACCTGTTATGTCTTCTCAGCGAAAGAGCTTCCTGGACTGAAGACCATAATATTTTACAGCTACAAATGGACTTTTCTGCATCCATTTATCCATAAATCCATCACTTTTGGTACTCACTTGTCCTTTGAGTTTCCCAAGTATTCTGTGACACTGAGACTCACAATTTACTTATGTAATATATTAAGATTTTATAATGTTCACATTGCTCCCAGATAATTTCTTTAAGGGCTTGATAGTTTTTGTGAGCTTAGAAATAATTAATAAACTCTCTTTATTCGTCCTACTGAAACCATTTACAATTTTATACTTCTGTATCATATCTCTCTCTGTCTTGTCCAAGCATGGAAAGTCTTGGCACTTTTTCTTGTCCCTTGTACAGAAGCTGCTGCTTTTCTCAGTAACTGTCCCTCTTTTATTTTTATTTATTTTTAAAAAATGCTCTAACACCTCTTTTCGAAACACCTTACTAGGTACAAAATGTTCAAAAGGAGGACCAGGATGAGCTGACAGCGAGAAATAGGATTTTCTGTTTTGTTCTCCCTATACCTAGTAATTTCTAACATTCTCTTTATTGTTTTTTCCCCACCTCCAGTGGTTTCATCTCTCTATCTGAAAGATAATAGATAACCCACTTTGAGACAGCTGTTATATATTTATAATTACGGTATTCTTACCTCATGTACATGTTATTACACTTGTCACAATTTTATTTGGTTGTTTTTACTGAACAGACCTTCAGTATTTTGAGATATCTGTGGATTTCTTTGCAGTCAGGTTTATGTTTGTCTAGCATGCATAATACCTCATCATCTGAAAATTTTGTTCTTTCACAATTCCCTCCTTTTCTATATGGTTATGACTATTTTACACATCAAATATTTTAACTCAGATTCTTAGGAGGATCTCCTCTCATAGTTTCTTCTCACTGTAAAATCTGATTATTTAACCTTATTATTATTATTTATGTCTTATGTATAACACTGTAAGCTATTTAGGCACCTTGGATATCTGTGAAGAACATATTAAACAGATGACAGGTATTTTATTTCCTTCAGAGATCTGTAACAGATGGTAAAGCATGACTCCCAAACAGAAGTTCTGCTGGTTGTCTGTCAGTACATTGCATTTATCTATGCATCTACTTATATAATATTTACTTAAATAGAAGGAAAACGGATTGAAAAGATAAATCAGATTTATGAACCAGCAGCATCCAGAATTTTCTCTTGGAGCCTGTTTTAAGATTGGTGTAACATTTTTAATTGTCCAGACCACTGGCACTAAAAGGCTGATTTAAACCACAGGTTATATATTTCAATACTATTGCTCAGCAATTTCATGTTTGAATTTCTGTGCAGCTCTGGGTTGACAACCATCTTGTCCTTGTTAAGTTAGGATGGTTAATTTAAGTGGTTTGTTGTAAACAGTTTTTTGTTAATATCTGAATTGACAGAGTTCCTCAAATTAATCATCAAAGAGGGGTGCTAAGAATCGATGTGACCTTCTCTTCAGTGAAAACTGATGCAAAGAATTAGTTTAGCATTTTCTGATATTGTTTATGTTGAGTGCTGCTTGTGATCGCAGATCTGTTACAGCTGCTTCTTTTCAATGTGGTTAAGAAGGCTGTGAACATTTATCTAGGGCTTCAAAATAGTATTTTTTAGTTTTCTGCGATTATATCTTTAGCATCACAGAGATTCTCCATCTTGTTTTTTTCTCCCTCTTTTGGACATGACTACATTTTTTAAAAAGTTATTTCTGTATTTTAGTATCTTTGTAGTTGAATCACAGTAATGTTATTTTGGTTTTAAATGCTTTTAATGCTTTAGATGTCTTCTTAGTAGAGGGTATTTATTGACATTTGGTGGATAGCATGATATTTTTATAGTCTCCAATCCAATGTAAACTTTTTTAAACTTCTTTCACTTTTTTTTTTTTACTTCTAAAAATTAGAATGTTACTGTTGGAGAAGTCTTGTCTTGTTTTTCTCCATAGCCTTTACAATCTAAAGATGGGCTAGTCACTCCTGGTTGATTGCTGGAAATCTTAACAGCATGACAGCAGATAATTGAAGACTGTCATTATTATAATTTTTGACCTCACTAATTTCTTCATCAGTTTGTGGGAATTGTTACCATTCTGGTAATATGATATACTGCAGCACTAATATTGTCCTTCTTTTTGGGAGTATAATTCACAGAGGTTCATGTACACACATACTCTGTAGCATCCTTACCTAATTCCTCAGCATTATTTAATTACTAATGCCTGCATGTCGCCCACACAGTGTCTATTCCTACCTGAGACCAGAATGTTATATTTCCAAACTTGAAATACGGCTAGTGTCATGAGAATGGAGCCAGGTTCTTCTCAATGGTGCCAAGCAACTAAACAGGCAATAGGCAGAACCTTCTGCATAGTAAATTTCACCTGAACAGGAGGAGAAACTTATCTACTGGGTGGGTGATTGACTACTGGAACAGATTTACCTCTCTTCCCAGAGAGGGTGTGTAGTATATATCTTGAAATATATCCCTCCCTGGATATATTTAAGACACAATCCTGTGCTGTTCTGGGATGAGCTGCTTGACCAGGGAGGTTGGACCAGATGAACCACTGTGGTTCCTTCCAACATGACCCATTCTGTGATTCTGCATTTCTTTTTAGTGGACTGCTCTTTGAATAAATCAAAATAATTTTCAATTCTCATGCTGACCTTCCACATGCTTGCAGATCCTTCAACTTGAAATCATCTATAAATTGAACAAACACACCCAGTTATGAATAAACATATTTAATAGTATTCAACCAGGACAGAGTTTTAAAATGCTTTTCTAGTTTGATAGCAAACCATTGAAAAATTCTCTTTGCATGTGGTTTTCTAATCACTTTAGTTTGCCTCTAAATGAGAATCCCACATAAGGAAACATCAAAAACCTTCCTGAAATCCTGTTACATTCCACATCTCGGTTTCTTGAGGCCTATTACTCATTAAAAAGGAAATTAAGTGAGTGTGGGCCTGATATTTCTGGGTCTGAGAGACTTTAGGCTGCTAGTAGCTGCTAACTTTTTTCTAAGGAAAAATTTGCAAGAAAGTTTCTTCTCAAAAAATCTTGGCAAACTATCCTTTTTCAAAACAATCTTTCTCCAGGTGGCATTTAGCTGTTTCTCTAGTTAACCAATGGGATTAGTGAGGTGTCATTCCTACTCACTGATCATGTTAAGTCTGTATGGGAAGACCTAATAAACAGTAGTAAGAATTAGAAAATAAAGCCTTCTTTTTCTATGCTCTTTGCCTTCTGAAATATTTGGAGTCTTTCTTTTGTGTCCTACAGCGACAGGTGAACCTGTTAAGATTAGTACTTGAGAGGTATAAGTTGGCTTTTACATATCTCTTTTATCTTACAAATGCTTAATAATAGTGTCTTTCACTACTTGCTTCATTATCTGGGGGTACCAAAGGTAAATTGTCGGGTTTGTTAAATTCTTCTCTTGTCTTTTTCCTCTTTTAAAAAATATAAATAGTGAGTTTACCCTATTCCAATGCTTATATCTTATAAAACAGAATGAGTTAACATCAATAATGAATTAACAGAATCCAACTATTCTTTTGCTGTGCAATAGCCCAGGGCTACCACAGTCCTCTATGGGCTGTAGCTTATTCCTTTGCACATATCAAACTGAACTCACTAGCTGTCCAGAATGAAGTCTGTGCTACATAGTCTATGCAACAATAAAAACTGTAAGACAAAATGTTTACCAGGCTAGTGATAAGACCAAATTCACATGGTTTTCAGAACCATTCTCTAATATTTATACTGCCTAATACGATATGATCACTAATTCTGCGGTTCAAGGAGATATGATATAAGCAAAGTAAATGACAGAATTAATTCACCTGAGAGGCAGCTGGCATGGTGCTTGGACAATACATTTTGAGTGGCCAATTAAATATCACATACTAAGTTAGCTTGAAGGAAATAACAGAAAAGCTTGCCAAGCTGATGAATAAAAAATGATGGTCTGCTCACCAGCTTTTTCTTTAACACATTAAAAAATACAATTAGTAGAAGTTGCGGGATAAGAAGTTCTAACAAGAGTCATGATTGACAAAATATCCTGTGCCAACCTCAGTACAGTTCAGCTTTATTAGCAAAAATTTCATCCATTCAAGTGGATGTCAAAATGTGGAAGAGAAACCCAGTAGGTCAGCATCAGAGCAGATCTGTCCTGCTCATTACAGGGATTGATTCTCTGTTTGAGGTTTGACTTCTTGGGATTATTTGTCATTGCCATCCATATTCAACTTGAATGGAGGCTACTGAAACATATTGACACGAATATAACTGCTCTCTTTTATTGCTGAATAGTATTTATGGGAATATACTGATTAATATACTGAATACTATTTATGTAATCTTCCGATTCCTGATCTTTTAGTGCGTATCTGTCTTACACATTTGTGCATTTTGAACACTGAAATAGGAGTGGCCTTTTGTCACAATCTTGTCTGTCACATCTGCTGCACATTTTCTTTTACCCAGAATTGTGTTGTGCTTTGTATCTCCTAATTTGTACCTTTCTTAATTGTGTTGTGCATTGTACTTCCCATTTTTACATTGAGGTTATTGTCATTGACTTTATTTTGATGAATGTATCCTTTATTTTGGACTTACAGTCCAAATTAGGCATGTCATGTTCTGCCATCCAAGAAGCAAATCTAATTTGCAGTGCAAATGTAAACTGCATTTAGCTTTAATGTAGTAGCAATCAACAGGCTGTCTATCTCATTTTGCTTTTCTACAGGTTTTGCCTCCCTTCCTAAGGAAGCAAAATTTACTCAGTTGCACATTCTGTCAGTGCAAATCTTGCAATAAGCTTTGGAACTTTCTTGAAGATTTCAACTGATTTTGACAGTGCTCAAGGTCTCAGTGTTACAACATTCCCATAAACTGAGCAGAGCCAGGCAGAGTGCAGAATCCCAATCAGTCTCCCACTGAGGGCAGAGCTGCACCACAGTTCATTTACATGGATATTTTCTGCCTTAGACAGTGTAGAGTAGCTCATTAGCTGCCTATCATCAGTTTCTCTAGACTATGAACCTTCCATTTTTCTTTCAGTTTATTCTGTGATTTATCATCTGTAGTCCTTCTTTATATGAAACAGAAATTTTATGCTGATTGGGTTAACTGTACATTGCATTTCTAGAAATACTTTTTCTTGGTACTTTTTACGGTATTATTTCTGGAATTCAGCTTGCTGCTTTGTTTGTTTGTTTTTGTTTTCATGGCTTGTCCTCAGACATCTTGAAATATTTGTATATGTTCCTTGATGTTGAGTAATATCTTGCAAGTTTGCTGCTGGAATCATAATATCTCAAAATTTGAAAGGTTCCTATTGCCCTGCAATATAGGACTTGATTTACATACAGACGCATATATAAAAGAGCTTACAAAAATAGTTGCTTCCTTTTGAATAGAAATGTTCTTACTTCTGGATTTTCTAAGCGCTTTTTCTCTGATTACACCCAGAACCTGGATGTGTAAGTTTACGCTTCCTTTTACTACAAAACCTAAGAAAATGGTCACCAAACAGGAGGTTGTCTCATTGCAAGTCATAGAACCCCAGGAAACCTGGCTCAATGAATTCTATTGCTTGTTCTTTCTTTCTTGACTTCCTATTTCTTCCTCTCCTTTTTTGCTATGCTTCTTGCTGTCAGTCTTGCCTGCATTACTTTTAATCTACTGCACCTTACTGCATCCTTTCATTCTGAATCTTTCCTGTGCCTTCTTTCTTGCCCCTTCTCATGAATCTGTCATTCTCCCTTTCTTTGTCTAAGCCTCCTTCTAGACATTATTTATCTCACTCTCCTATTTCTCTCATCTCTCTCACTCTACTGCTTCCCATCCCTCTCCATGCTATATCCACACAACTGTGTGTGGACATACACCACATACGTACACACAGAACAACAGAAGTCCTTGTCCACTTTTCTGCAGGACCTTCCCCTCACCAGCACATTGTGGGATAAGTTTAGGAACATGGTCCTTTATATTTTCCTCTGAAAGACTTAGAAATCCTCTTCTCTTTGTGCTGTCTCTTCTGTCATCAAGCCTAGATCCTTTGCTACCACCTACATAAGAAAGAGACAGCTGGCAACACTTTCAACCTCACTAGATTCATAATTAGGAACAGGTTTTTAATACATTATTTGGTAGAGAACATGATCACCTTGTGAATCAGCACGCTAGTTCTACATTTGGCCTCAATTTGCTTATCCAGATGCATTATCCTCCATTTCCTAGTGCACATCACAAAGCCTTAGAATATTTATGCCTCAATTAAATGATTTCTGAAAGCATGGAGCTCATTTTGTTGCATATCTCTGTGTGTTTTGTATTAATCAGATTAATCAAGGACGAGAACATGAATTAAATTAATTTTATGTTCGCTCTACAGGAAGAGTGTACAGGAAAAAAATCACTGGACTGGAAGAAAACAATGTGGTAAGAAGATGCAAATTCATTATATAATAATGTAAGCAAGTCCTTAATTTTTCCTAATATATTTTACTAGATTAATTATTTTGTTAAGTAAACTATCTCTTCTGTGAGAAGCATACTTACAGCAGCGAAGCAAAAAAATGAGAATATTTACACAGAATAATGCCTTTCTTAAGGAAAGGTATTCAAGAATTATTTTAAAGTGGCAAGTCATGCAGTATTTGTTAGTGATCTATGAGGAGGAAAGAAGAACACTTCAACTTCTTGGCTAGTTGAAGCTGAATTCCCAACAGCACAAGTGTCCAAATCCTACTTAAAACACCCAAACTATGTCATCAATTCAGTCAGACCTTTTCTTCCCTGTCCCCTGGAGAACAGGATTACTGACTGCACTGATCTGATGGTGCAGAATGTATTCCTGTAGTACAGTGGTCACTTCTTGTCACCTCAGCTGTTTCCAGCTGCACAGACTTTTTCTCAAAAAGAGGATTTGCTCTTTATGGTCTCTAACTCCTGCCAGAACCCACTGTCAGAAGGGGAAGCACTGAAATGGGTAGGCTGGATTCCAGTCCCCAAGCAGCCTTGCTGATGACTGAACCACCAGCTCCTACTTTCCACAGAACTGCTGTAATCACAAGCCAAATACTTTTAGGCCAGAAAATTCTTCCTGCCTCTGTGTGAAGCTGTGTCACTGTGCAACCAGGAATCAAAGCTGAAGGGTGTAAAGGGAAAACAACAGAATAGGTTGAATCCATGATCAAATGATGACAAGGACCTCCAGGGGAGAGATGCAATGCAAATTGTTCCCCCTGCTAAACTTTATAGTCGTGCACCAGAAAGCACAGAAGGGAATTAGACCTCATGAGAAGTCTAATTAATTATGAGTTTTAATAACTTTGTAAATAAATGAATTATGGAAAAGACAATGCACATAGCATGGGTTTTTTTTATCCCAAAAGGGTAATGAAGCTTTATGTTAATTGGGGAACAGAGCATGAAGATGCAGCTGCTTGTTAGATTGGAATACACATTGACTAAGATTCAGAATTATTCTAGCCCAGGGATT
This sequence comes from Cyanoderma ruficeps, assembly GCA_008694505.1. NCBI lineage: Eukaryota > Metazoa > Chordata > Aves > Passeriformes > Timaliidae > Cyanoderma > Cyanoderma ruficeps. The sequence goes on from VZDJ01004378.1 coordinate 2,390,846, forward strand.
TTCTCTAAGATACTGTCAAGGCTAAGGTATAAGAATAGTGAAAACGTTGCAATTATGCAAATGTGGATTTGATGAAAATATAACTGAATTTAATTTTAAGATTTCATCAAAAACACGAGGCATGTAAGTATGCACAGTTTAAATACTGTAAGCAAGTTGCATTGGATTATAAAATCATATCATGATAACCAGCTCACATAATTTCATTTGTAGTATGTAAAAAAACTTTTAATGTACTTTTTCGAGGTGACTGATATAAGAAAAAGCAACATAGAATTGTCTGAGTGATCTCACCTTTATCTGAAAGTTAACATACCTGTGCTCTAAAGACTAGTTTATTAATTTCCTATTAATGCATCTTTGGATATAAATAAATAAACAGTATTGGGAATTGCAACCAGAACTCAATATTGTTTTTCCCCTTCCTCAAGTTAAGCTCACTCTCAATAGAATCAGGTTGTCTTTGTTAATTTCACTATAGTCCCTCAGCTCTTGAATTCCTGATTTAACTGCAACTTGTACTTAAAGGGAGTCTCTAAATTGTAGTTTAGGTTTTTGAAATCAAGGTGTTCTACTTCCTTGCCAAGTGTTCTACCTGTTTGGCCATCATGGTCAGAGACTCTTACAGAGAAGTCTTGATGTGTCCAAATCATAGAATCATAGAATATGCTGAGTAGGAAGGGACCTATCAGGTCAGTTGAGTCTAAATCCTGTCTCTGCATAGGACACCCCAAGAATCACACCATCATCCTAAGACTGTTGGCCAAATGCTTCTTGAACTCTGTCAGTCTTGGTGTCATGACCACTTCCCTAGGGAGCCTGTGCCAGTGCCCAACTATCCTCTTGGTGAAAAACTTCCCTGATATCTAACCAAAATCTCCTCCAACTCAGTTTCACGCCATTCTCTCAAGTCCTGTTCACTATTTACAAGAGTGAAGAGATCAGTGTGTCCACTTCCCCTTGTGAGGTTGAAGACCACAATGGTCCCCTCAGTCTCCTCCAGGCTGAATAGATCTAGAGATCTCAGCAGCTCCACATCTGGCTTCCCTCTCAGAACCTTCACCATCCTTGTAGCCCCACTTTGGACACTCTCTGATAAATCAGCATCTTTTTTTAAATGTGGTGCCCAAAACTACCCCCAGCTTTGGAGGTGAGGCTGCCCCAGTGCAGAGCAGACTGGGAAAACCTGCTCTCTTGCCCAGATGGCAATGCTGTGCCTGATGCAACTCAGGACACAGGTGGCTCTCCTGGCTGCCAGGGCAGTGCTGACTCATCCAACTTGCATCGACCAGGACTCCCAGGTCCCTTTCTGTGGCACCACTCTTGAGCCTCCTGTTCCCCAGCCCATGCACACAACCAGAACTGCCCTGTCTCAGGTACAGATCCTGGCATGGCACTTGTGCTTATTAAACTTCATACGGTTGGTGATCTCTCTAATTTGTTGAGATCTCTCTGCAGGGTCTCTGTGCCCTTGAAGAAGTCTGAATTTCTCTCAGGCTTCCATGTGTAAAATTTGTTTAATATGGAGTTTCTGAATACACAGTTTTCATGAGATGCTTTCAGCAAGGACATTATATGAAGTCACATCAAATCAGTAAATATACTAAGAGTGATATATTAAGGAATGCTGGAATAACTGTATTTGCAGTGAAACACTTTATGAATATGACTTGTGATACTTCTTGATTAGCACATATTACACTTGAGATCCTTCAGGGTTAATGTAACTTTACCTTCACCTCTGCAAAAATAATGTCCGTTCAGTGCTGCATGGCAGCATTAATTCACTTCAACTTAAAATTATTTTCTCTTGGGAAAAATGACTGTGAAGCCTGGTGCTTCATCCGAAATGCATCCCAAATACAGAAAAAAATGTTAGTGGTCATAGTGTATGAGGAAAACGCTAGTAATGAAATCTTACAGCTTAGATGTATAAACAGATGGCAAGGCATCTCAGCAGGTGTTACTACCTGCCCTTTGGCAGACAAAACCTCTCAGTGGATACTAAACCTACTATCACAACTGTTTGAAATAACGCTTCAATATCCTCTACCAAAAATATACCTCCCTTGCTAGACTACTTCATATATTTTGGAAGCTCAATCCAGTAACTAAGAGGAATTGTTCTGAATTTTGCATTTTTCAAAGCCATACTCACAATCGAGAAACAATTAAAAAACAAATTGGTCATCAAGTTGTAACAGAAGCCTTAGTTCAAAACTTGTCACCAGCTCCCCATCATCTAGAAGACAATGAATAAATAAAGATTCTGCTAGAAACTCTGCTGGTCATGTGGAGAACATTAGCCAGAGAATGAAAGCTAAACTCAAACCCCTCCCCTTATAATATATTTTATGCTTAGAATTTATGTGAAATCCATCAAAAGTATTTTCATCCTAACCTTTGTTATATGCAAATGCATCCTGTACATTTTACACTGTATCTGGTTTCACTATGAATTTCCACGTTCCCTGGATACAAGCTAATTATGGAATGTATGAAGAATTATGCATTGTTCTAAAAATCTTTTTCATTGAATCTTATCTATATAAGAAAAAAAAGTTATTATAAATTGCAATTATTGTTCATATTTTACAGAGGAATATTCTATTTTTCTAAATTAGGCAACATCATATGCTTGTTCTTCTTATACACAATGAAACTCAAATTGAATCCAAGTTCCAGTTTGACTTCTTGGACGAACAACTGCAGCAGTGTGTTGTGAAGTGAGCTTTACTGGAATCTTTGCTACCCTGATCCAAATTTCTCTTATTCCATGGCCAGCTATGGGCTAAAAGGACTCCACTCTGCAAGCACCCGCCTGAAGGCCCCTTCTGCTAGGACAGGTGGAACTACCTGATCTGTGCTGGCAGCATTTATCAGTCCCAGAGTTGCTTTGCACTTGACTGCCCCACTGGTAAAAATTTGGGTGTGGTTGTTTGACCATGTTACTAATCAGTTAAACTACATGAGGAGTTAAACAGCAATATACAGACTAGGGTCTTCCACCCACAAACAGGTGACATAGTCAGCTAAATTACTAAGATTTACACATGCATGCAACAGTGCCCATTCATTCATGCTTTTGCCTTAAAAAGTGTTGATACTATTTGGACACTCTCATCAAATCTTCACTTCCTAAAAACCACCTAATGTGTTTTTAACTCTTCTCATCTCAATGACATGAAAGGCAGAGTCTTTTTGGGGTGATAACATTTTCTCTGTCTATTGTCCTTTCAGCTAAATTCTTAGAGTACAGATTAAAATAATCTTCAATTTCCTTTAGGAAAAGGGATAGGGTATACGACTCCCTTAAGTGCTTATGTCTGCCTGCAAATGAGTGAATATTGAAAAAACACCTCCAGCAGCTGCTTTACTGCCCTCCTAGAGTGCTTTGTTATCCACCAGAAAAACACGAAAACAGTTAGTACCCTCATTTGGCATTTAAAGTCTTCCTTAAGCGTGGAACACAGTGATGAAAATGCATTTAAGATAGAATAAGATTTCAGTTACTGTTTAGCCATCTTCCAAAAATATGCATTTCCACCTCCCAAAAAATACAGCACTAGAGAACTTGGCCTTATTTGGAATTTCTAAAATTGGAGAGGGGGAAGGCAGAAAGGCACATTTTGTATAACCCACGTCATGGTCTTTTATGATGAAATGAGTGGCTGAAACCAGGGAATGTCTGACATACTGGAGGACAGGGTTGCTCTGGGGGGACACGCTGAACAAGCTGAAGAATGTCCTGACAGGACAAAGACTTGCATCCAGGGCAAAAAAACCCCTAGCAGTGGTATAGGCTGGGGACTGACTAATGAGATAGCAGCTCTGCAAAAAGAACCTGTGGGTCGCAGTGAAGAAGTGAAATGAGGGTCAACATGGCAACTTTGGGGTAATTAAGATTGACTTAATACTGTGCCACATCAACATTAAAGGGGGTGAAGGGAGATGATTATTCTCTGCTCCCCATTTGAGAGGCCACATCTGCAACACTGCATCCAGCTTGGGCTCCTAAGTATGCAAGGAATACTTAGAAGACCGAAAGTATCCAGAAGGTAATCAACAGGGTTCCAGGGGTTGGAGCAGAGGGAGATTCTTTATCTTGAAGAGAGCATTGAGAGGTCATAATCCCAATGCTTCACTGAATGGGGGGTTTTGAAGAAGGAGGAACTTCTAATTTCTTTTGAAGATGAATAGGAAAAGGACAAGAATGGCCACTGACATTGTCTGGATGCCAGCTGCCCTCTGAAGCTGCTCTATCCCTTCCCTCCCTTAACTTGTCAGGGGAGGGAAAATATAATGCAATCTCATGAGTTGAGATAAGGATGGGAGAGATCTGTCATGGGCAAAACAGACCCAGCTTGGAGAAATCAATTGAACACAATCAAAATTAGAGTAGGATAATGAGACTTAAAATTAATTTTAAAAACACATTTCCCCACTTCTCTCTCCTTCCAGGGATTAACTTTATTCCCAGATCTTTACCTTCTCCTCAGCAGTGGTTATTGTTATGGTCAGATCATCACATTATTTCTGCTTCTGCTTCTTCTCAGGGAGAGGAGTCTTTCCCACAGGCTGCAGCTCTTCATGAACTGCTTCAGTGTGGGTCCTTTTTTTTTAAACAGAGAGAAAATCCTTCAGGAACAAGCTGTTTCAGCATTGGTCCCCCATGGGATCACAAGTCCTGCCAGCAAACCTGCTGTAGCATGGGCTCCTTTCTCCACAGGCCACAGGTCCTGCCAGGAACCTGCTCCAGGGTGAGCTTTCTGCAGGGTCACAGCCTCCTTTGGTCATCCAGCTGCTCTGGTGTTGGGTCCTCCAGGTGGATCTCTGCTTCCCCATGGTCCTCCAGGGGCTGCAGGGGAATCTCAGCTCTGGAGCCTGGAGCATCTCCTGCCCCTCCCTCTTCACCGACCTTGGTGTTTGCAGGGCAGTTTCTCTCACATATTCTCACCCCTCTCTTCTCTGGCCACATTTACTTCTGTGCAGTAACTTTTTTTTTCTTAAACATGTTATCACAGAGGTTTTACTACCATCATTGACAGACTCAGCCTTGACCACTGGTGGGTCCATCTTGGAGCTGGCTGGCATTAGCTCTGCAACATGAGGGCAGCTTCCACAAGCTTCTCAGACAAGCCACTCTTATAGACCAGTCACTACCAAAATCTTGCATGCAAGCACAATATAGACCATAAGCTGCAAAAAGAGAAACTTTCATTGGATTAGAAGGAGCAAAAAATCCTGTTGAGAGTGGCTAAACACAGAAACACAAATACAACCAAAAGATTCTAAATTTCCATTGCTGGTTTATGATTTACCGGTTGATTCCTCCTTTCTTACTTTTTGATCACTGAGTAAAATTATATTGGTGACAAAGCTACCAATGTTCATAGTATGTGTCCAAGATGCGAAGTTAAACTGCTATAACCCTACTATTTCAATATTTGTAGTGCAGTGTCATCAGTGAGAATGTAAGATCATCTTCGAGCCTGATTCCCACATCTCCTGGAAGGTGGGGAATGTTAATTATCTAAGTTCAGTACTTCTCAGGCAAGTATACAACAGTCAGTAGGATGTTGCGCAGAACTAGAGCTGACAGCTGTGTTCCTTGTACTTTGTTACCCATAAGCTTTACAGTTTTACCCAAGTTCTCTCTACATGGGTTGAATGCAGCTGCATGGCTGGCAGAGATTATACCTCTTCCACTGTGTGTCTAAAACACAGCAGAGCTCAGGATGTAGCTAAACTCAAGGTGAGAGCACCTCTGGACACACACAGTGACCTGTGTTTGGTTGTCTGACACAAAGGTTTCAACTGACCTCTGCTGTACTTCAGAGTTAAGATGCTATTTGGCACTCAGCTGTTTGAACTGTTCTCTGACACTTAAGGGGCTTCCAGTTTATTAACCAAAATCCAAATGCAGGTGATGGAGTTTGAAATTGGTCTCATGTTGCTTTGGAAAAAGAAGACTTATTGATTAAATCAATGTCCTTTAACAGAAGACATTATTGTGTATAGAAATCCCTTATCGGGGGCTGCTGTTACCGGCTAGCTCGCCCTGGGAAATCTATATGTCAGAGGTTTGGAGGTTCTGGATCTCAGGCTGAAGCGTGGTTGCGGCTTGTGAGAAGAGAGTGGCTCTCGCTCGGTTCGGATGGTTTATTACTCTAGAAAACCTCTCCAGGGTAGGTGGAAGGCAGAGAGGGCCCCAGAGCCCAGGTGCAAGAGAGGGAAAATTCCCCTGCCCCCAGGTTAAGTACCTAGGGGCAGGTCTCCAGACAGGAAAGGGCCGGGACCACTGGCCAGTACAGTATTATAAAGACAATAGGTGTAGGTGGCACCTAATTACCTGGGCAAATCAGGGGTTTCATCCCCAGAATAAATCTTTTAACTCTAGCAGGGTGATTGACAGAGGGAAGTTCAAGGTTGCACCNGGGGGGGGGGGGGGGGAGGCGGATTGGGATTGGGACAAACCACTACAAACATACAAAACATTGGAAAAACCCGAATTTCGCACCGCTACAATTGTGTACAAGTTGATGGCAAAAGACGGTAAGCTCCATGTCTGATTTGACAAAGTGTGAGACATCTTACTCTCGGACAGACTGTAATATGATTTGGTGTTTTGTCTGGAACCATCAGTCCTATCTCCATTAAGTGATGCTATTACAATCCAGAGCTTGACAGATTGCTTCTGTGTTAGTACCATCATTTAGCATTTTCCCTTTAATGATGTGCATATTCCTGACATTACCTTACAGATTTTTCTTCAACGGCAGAAGTTTTTCCTTAAGTGCACCAAGACTTAGTCTCACCCGTTCTTTTGGCAAAAGCCAAGTATCACCTTTTCAACAACCCGAGGTGCCTACAGAAGTGCACTAAGAGAGCACAGCACTAAGCAGGACCCTGTGGAAACATATCTGGAGCCACTGGCTGCCCTGCCACTCACTCCACTGCACGGACGTCCTGGGGCCGCTATTTGCCATAGAGATCACACAATTCTCTTTCAGAACAAGACTTTTTCCTCCAGGTGTTCAAAACGTTAATCTATCCTTTTCCTTGGTAGGTCTATTAGAATAACTGGTGGTTTGGTTCATCTTTTTTTACACTGTAATGGCACAGACCAGGCTGAAAGAGGGCAGAAATGCCAGCTCCAGGGATGTTGGCTGCTCCTACTTGTGTCCGGGCACCCCAGGGCAGCGCTGCGCATCACAGGCGTGCGCGGCGGTCAGCGCGGGCCTTTCTCCCCGCCGGGACAAAGACGGCGCCAGTTCCCGCCCGGCGGGTCGGTCCTGTGGCAGGCGCCGCGGCTCAGCGCGCCCGGGGCTTCTCGCGTGTCCCGCCACAGCCCCGCGGGCCGGCCCGCCCCGGCCGCCCCCGCCCCGTCCCGCGGCCGCCGCCCGGCACCTGTGCAGCCGGGCCGGGGAGCGGCGAGCGCGGCGCCTGCGCACTGGGCGGGCGCTCGCCGCCAGGACCGCAGTCACTTCCTGCCCCCGTGCCCATCCGGCTCCGGGGTCAGCGGCCGCCGCTCTGGCGGGACAGGGGCGAATAAAGTTTAATTCGGGGAGAGGGAGGCCGCCCGTCCTCTCCAGGTAGGGCCGGCCCGCGGCTCCCGCCCGTCGCGCCCGCCCCGTCGTCGGCGCCCGCTGTCACCTGCGGCCGCGCGCCCCTCCCGCCCGGGCTGCGCGTGGCGGGCGGCGGGCGCGCCCCGCTCCGGCTCCGGCAGCGGGCGCGCTGCAGCCCGGGGCTGTCGGGGACGCGGCTTTCCCCACGGGAGCCCAGGGACACCGTCCCATCGGCGAGGCTGCGGGACGAGGCTGCGAGGTGGGGACGGAACGCGGCGGGGCCGCCCGCGGAGGGGGCGCGGGGCCGTGCGGCCGGGGCGGGCTCGGTGGGGAGGGCGGCGGCCGGGGCTCTCCCCGCCGGCCGAGGCGCAGGTGGCGGCGGGGCGGGAGCGGGGCCGTGCTCGCCGCGGCCGTTGCAGGGGGCGTCGTGAGACCTGCCGAAAACAATGGGAACTTTCTCCTGCGCCAGCGGTGCCGCTGCCTCCGGCCTGCCCGGCCCTACTGCCGTAGGAAGTGGGTGTGCGGGGTTGGCGCGCTCCCGAGCCGCCCGTACTTCGGCGGTGACAGCTAATTTGCTTATTTTGGCAGAAACGAGCTGCTGGATGTAGAAGGAAAATAGGTCGTGCGCACGGAAAATGCCTCTAAGGGACAAGTGTTGTCAGACTGACCACCATCACCATGGATGCTGTGAACCAGGTGTGTGATGCTTCGGCTGTTTTGCATATCTCCTTCATTAAAAGCTCGTAGAAGCTGTTGTGACAGTTGCGAATGTATATCATTAGTGTCAACTCCAGGTATAAAAAGTTTCGGAATTTTGGAAATGGTTTTTTTTGTAACCTTGAACTGTTGCCTTAAAATAATTTCAGGAAGAGAATATTTTACATCCTGGATATGGGATAATCCTCAGGCCACCACGTGGGCATTGTATGCAGTGAGCAGAGGAAGGCAAGAAGTTGTATAAAACATCTGACCGTTTTGTTTCCAAAAAGTGCAGTGTTCTCAGGGTTTTTTTGTAAAATGGTGTTTCTGACAATCATTTGCATTCGTTGTTTATATTTTTACTCTGTCTTCTCTGGTGAACCGTGGTGAAATTGAAGATCTTAGTCTCAGAGGAGAAAAACCCCACCAAGTCCTAGAACAACTCTTTGCATTCCATGCCTGATTGATGTGAAAGGTGCCATCAGTGGAAACTATAATGAATATTCTGAAGGTTCAGCCAGCCCGTTAGAGGCTTCTGATATTATTCTGCTTATTGTTATAATTGGTATTTTTAAAGGCAATTTTGTTTCTTTTAGCCTTGTTATAGAGTTTGTTTGGATGCTTTCACTTATATTTTTTGAAGAAAGATGCTATTCAGATGCTTTCGCTTTTGTTTTGAGAAGAAAGGCATCAGTTTGGGGAATTAACAGATGAAAGTGTGAGCATAGTGACTTTGATTATACCCCTTTAGTGGAATGTAATTTGAGAGTAGATATTGTTCAGTTAGTAGAAACATTTCTTTGTGTTGATGATGGAATAGTTTTGAGTTGTTCTAATGCCTTAAAGAAATGAAAGTATTTTTCTTGCCTGACAAATGAACAGTGACATGTTAGGTCTGCTTCACCTGTGTTGTTCCTCTTGATGTCAGTAGGTGTTGTACATGCATATAGGAAGCTGTAAACAAACTGAAATGTTTTGTTTTGAAGTGTAGGGAGTAGGGTAGTAGAATACAATATGTCATCGTGTTAGACATTCCCAAATGATTAGCTGATTTGTCATGGTTGTTATGTGTTTGTATATGTAATAGTGTATTATAGGACCAGGATATTTGGGTGGAGTGTTCATTCTGTTGTCCTTTTTTACAGTGCTTTGTTTTCTGATGTTCTTTTCAGCTAGAATTTATTTATAACCTTTTATCTTTTAGTTCAATGTTCCTGTCAAAATTTGTTTAGTCTTTTTCACGTATTATCTCTAAATAGTTTTATACTATGCCTCAACTGGCCTTTATTAAAAATAAATTGCTTAGAGATCTTGGTGCTTCATTTAGAAATGAAAACCTTAAAATGGGGTTGAAATCAAACCAAGTGGTTAAAGTGGGAGACAGTTTATGAAGTGCAAGGCTGGCTGTTTAGTCAATAAGAAATATAAAAGAAGACCTAACTAATAATTTTGCAAACACATGCATCAAGAAATGTTCTCATTCCTGTACATTTGGGTTTCCTTCTGGGCACAGCCTAATTGCCATATCTACATACAGCAGTGGAGTGCTATTAATTTTCATGTGCATAAATACTACACATTGGAATGGCTAAAAATTCTGATTAATATATGCTTTAGTTTCAATAGCTTTTGCAAAGAACATGATGTGGAATGGAAGCTCAGAAATAAAGTATTCTGTCAGCAGGTTATTTCAACCTGAAGAGTTTATTGAATGTAGTTTTTGTGGTTATACTATGATGGGTAGGTTTTTTTACATACACGCTATGTAACTATGCTTGTGCTTTTTTTCTGATCATTGCCACTTTAAATTTGGGTTCAGTGTTTAGGGGCATACTGGCAACACTGAAGTCGTGTGCTGTGAAGTATTTGGTAATGCTGGTAATACAGTATTAGGTAATGCTCTTTTGTCCATGTCTTTTGGTTTTAACAATAGGAGTCAAGTAGATTGTTCTGAGGAATTACTTTAATTTATGGACATTCCTAATGAGCTAGTCTGGTTTTATATATTTATGTTTCTGTGTTTGTTACATGTAGCTTTGAATTCACATTTTTTTTTTAAGTGGTCAGAATGACAGCAAACTATCAGAAGATATCATGTCCAGAAAATTCAGTGTTGACTGTTTTTTAATTCAATATAAGTGAAAATTTTAGAGTAAGGCTACTTTTACTGTAGTCCTGGCTGTTCTTTTTAGCTAGTTTACTGTGTCTATGGAAAATTCCTAAATTACAGAAATCACCTGAGTGTTTTCTAATGGCTATTAACCTTTTATATATTTCAGTGCATCTGTTGGAACCCGGTGATCCTCCATTGTTGCAGCAGCCTCTGCAAACATCAAAATCTGGTATTCAACAGATCATTGAGTGTTTTCGATCAGGTAGGAAACCATGCCTGACCCTTAAGAAGTTCATTACCTTGTTAAAAGAGTTTTGTTGTTCAATGTATTAAAATAACCAGCACCTGACTTTATGTATATTTGCAAAATATTAGTAGGTTTTTGGAATTACCTTTTAATAAGGGTTTTCATAGAAAATAATGAAGATACAGATCTTGCTGTATAGCTATCCTTCAAAAACCTTAAAAATTAAGTTTGTTGCTCTGCTTTGTGTAATTTCTGCTGCTGTTACCAATGAGTTTATCATAAAACTCCTGAGGTGAAGAAAAAACTTTATCTTGAATGTCTTATATTGCTTTATCGTATTCCTTTTAAGGTGTTCCTTGATTGATTTTGGGAGTTGCAATGCATAGCAGTGATGAACAGCTAAGCATTTGGGGAGGCATGCCAGGGATGATTGAAACCGTCAATGTTTTCAAGCTGTTTCTACACTTCTGATGTGGCAAACCAAACATTTTATTTTTACAACTCTTGTCTTAAGTGCTACTGTCCACGTGTTTCTAGATTTTTTCACATAGAGATTTTAAGTATATGAAATATGTATAAAAACACTGCTGCTGTGCAGTGAGATGCATGCCTGGTCTGAGTCTTGTAAAAAAGCACAGTATGTAAGTTGTCCACTAGCGTTTCAATAACTTAATACAAAAACAGGGTGTGAGATTATGCATTAGTAATCTTTTTCAGTTTGCTTGAGATTGCTTGAGGCCTCAGATATGTGTGACAGTCTTCTTTAGCTTGAAGCAGATTGATGGAATGTCTGCTGGTAATAGCACAAACTAGTTGCAGGTACTTTGTCTCTGAGCTACTTCCAGATTGTCCTCACTGGCAGGTGTTAAATTGATAGCTTACTTTGATATCATCAGTCGCCTGCATCAGGGAGGTTGGGCAGAAGGCAAGAGGACTTACACAAAGATTTTACTGGCCAGTTTGAGCAAGCAGCATTTCATTATGGAAAGAGAGTATTTGATTCTTGTGGTGAAGGAATAGAAATTTAAGACAGAGTATTATACATAACTGTTTAAGTAATTTTATCAAAAGCTTTTGTCATTCAAAGGATTAAGAATAAAACCTGAATTTGAATCTATTTTTTTCTAAAAAGAAACTGCTTGCAAAAGGCATAAATTTAGGTATTTCTGATAGAGAGATATTTATGACTGGTGTTCTCTACTTATTCCTTGTGACTTTGATGTTATTCCAACATCAACATTTACAAATATTAACAGAACTTGACAAGGTATCACCTGCATTACCATCACAATATACAATCAGATGTAACTACAGAATAGAGAAGACTTTAGTAAGTCTTCAGTAAGCTGGAGGCAGCATATAATGGCAGAAGATTGACTTGTTGCCACAATCTGCAGTTGGTGAAGAGTAAGGAGATGAGTTTGTTTTCCTCTGCATGCTGTATCCACAAAATGAGTGATGTTTTAAAATTTTTTGCTGTTTCCAGAAGTTTCAGAATGTCTACAGCTTAATTTGAAGGGACAAATTATTTTTCTTTATTCCCACCTGTGAAAAGTTTCACAGTTGCATAAGGATTATTTGAAGCCAGAGTGACTGCCATGTCATATAGTATGATCTCCAATATACCATAAATCCTTTATTCTTATCTAGTAATTCTTAAATCCAGTAATTTGTATTGGAAAAAAACATTTCAGTTCTGAACAGGAGAATGAATACCAGTATAACAAGGGAGAGAATGAGGAACCTCTATGTCCCTTGATTGGGTAACAGTGGAGAATTTTTTTTTTTTTTGAGACTGAAGTTTGTGGCTAGGGCATGCATGAACAGCATGGAATTTTATCTACATGGAGCATCTTCAGTTTTGTTCAGCTGGATTTTCTTTATATGCAGAAATTCAAATATTGGTTGGTGAGATCTGAGTGAACAACTTGCTTTTGGGGAAACTGTACAATTTTTATTTGTTTTTATATCTAAATATTTGTCCAGTAGTCTGTTGGTAAAAATGTAGATCAAATGAAGGTGAGGTTAGTAACACTCAAAGAAAGAGCAGTGGCTTGGGAAGGCATGGGCAGGGGAGAAACTATGGTAGCCTCAGGTTGTCAAGTTTGGATACCATTTTTAAGGAAATGTTGAAGCAGACACTGTGCTTTGGTAAAAATCAGATTTAAAAAGCTTTGTGGTACTACTATTGCACCAAAAAATAAGTTTTCTTGGGAAGGCCCAAGTATTGAAGAACTAATGCCTATTATGAAATTATTAATATTTGAAAGATTTCAATTTAGAAAATAGTTCTGCAGTGTGACTCTGAGTTTGAGCTTTGAAAGGAATTCTTAAGAGAAATGTGACAGAACACTTGACCTTGTAGTTCAGCTTGAAGGATGTCTTGCTACTGCTGTTCCATAGGTGCTCGATACTATTTATTCATGGTCCAGTTTCATTATATTTTTGCTTGTTTGATTAGTTTTGAGTAATTAAATTCCAAGAAAAATCAAGACAGATAAAGTAGCTGGATTTGGTTAGTTAGTGCTCCTTTCTAATTTGAGATGGGTGAGCATCATTTAGTAATCTGTTGCTAATTTTAGACCTTACATTCATAATTTTCATGAGATGAGAAATGAAGGAGTAAGTTTGAAGTGTAAAAAAATGACAGGAGCTGGAATACTTCAACAATGCTAGATCTAACTGTCTTTGTATACAATGCATAATCATCTGGAAAGCTGGCAGATTTTATCACGCTCTCTATGTTTTAATAGAGATCTTTCAGATTTAAGTTGTATGTATTTTCCTTTCATGAGGCTGAAGATATGCCTGCATTTCTAATATCTTGCCTAAGAGTCATCATCTCAGACTTGGGTCCAATATCTATGTGTAGTAACATTTCTTGACCTGTGAGTTATTCTCTTTGGTCTATTTTATGCTTTTTTGCCTTACCAGGTGCCATTTCTATGTGAAATAGCTTTTTGTGTCTTGTTTTCTTAGCACTGTAGGATAACCTTAAAGAAAAAATACTACAGACTTCTTTAAATGCTCTGCGTGCTTATTTTTTCCTATTGGGCAGTTGTGTTGCAGCAACCAGGTACTGTAGTAAGAACTCTTCCCTAATGTTAGATGTTAGTTTTTATTGAATGTTAGGTGTTAGTTTTTATTGTAAATCACTGCACTTTCTCTGTAAACTGTATTGTGTGTAACCCTCGAGGGGTTTTTTTCATCCTAGTCTTGTCTTCATAGGGAAATTTGGAGCATGTATCATAAACTTACAGTGCAAATGAAGTAGCATTAACAAAAGATAAAATGCTGTTGTAATTATCATGGTCTAAAATGTTTCCACTTTCATGGGATGATGTGAATTAAGAGCTGAACAGAAAGCCTTCCTTAAGTGTAATATTTCTTTTATTACAGGAACGAAACAACTTAAACATATCTTGTTAAAAGATGTGGACACCATTTTTGAGTGTAAATTGTGCCGGAGTCTCTTCAGAGGATTACCAAATTTAATTACTCATAAAAAGTTTTATTGTCCTCCAAGTCTTCAGATGGACGATAGTAAGTCTTATTAATTAAAGTGTTTAATAAAGTTATGTGAAGTTGAAAAACTCACCTTTCTTTACTATTTACAGAAACATACCTGAAACAGAAATGCAAAAAAAAGTTCTGTAGTAACATATGTAGATCACTTTTATGTTATTGAAGGAGCTACAGCAATGACTTTATATGAATTAACAACCAAGAGCCATGCCAATATCATAATTAGTTAGCTAGTTTATACATCTAGCCTTTCAATTAAGTGTCACTCGTAACACTTTCTATTCCTTCTTCCCTTTTTTCTTTCCCATCTGTCCTTTACTGTGAAAGATACCAAAAACATGTCAAAGGACTGGGAAACTGATCTTATGGAAAGCAGTGGCTCTTACAGGATGTTTCAGTTTTAGGCTATCATAGCTCTGATGGACTTTGGCTGCTCCTGTGAAGTGACCGGAGTCAATATCCGTTATATTCTCCTGTACTGTGGAAGCTCTTACACTGCTTGTGTCATGCAGTCTTTTGGTCTTAGTCAGTATGAAATACAGACTGAATGTCTACCCTTTTATTTAAAGATGTGTTCTTGAAAAATGCTGTCTCTTTACCTCTGCTTTAGTTCACTATATCCTGCTTTAACATATTCTATGTGATTATGCCTAGTCCAACATCATTGTTGTAGAAAATAAACTTTATTATTAAAAGAAGTAACTTAAATTGTGAGGAAAACACCAAGAACTTTATTTTTTATGGAAAAAGAAATTTATTACAGTCTCATTCCAGTGATGACATTTTGTTAATCTAAGTAAAGTTGGTGTCAGCTGAAAGGAGAAGGTGAAAAGGCTGGTACTGTCACCTTCCTTAAATGAGCTTGCTTGGCCAGCTGGAGAGTCACAGAGCTTCTCTGTCAGAGGGGTGACTTGTAGTTTCAAAGCAAGATGAGAAGTGCATGTGACTTTAGATGAAATAGTTTCTAAGCAAAGTAAAATTACCCTGAGGAAAGACTTCATGTCCACCACCTGGCATTCTCACCTTCATTTAACTTTCTGATTAACTTTCATATGTTAATTAACATGCAAGTAACATACAAATAAAATGACTTCCACTGTTCACTATGAGAGGTGCAAATAAAAGGAGTAATACTACACACTCTGAATCAGACTGTGTAAATACTTGTGCTTTATATAAAATTGAGTGTAGTTATTGAACTAAGTGGGAGTTTTTTCACTAAATAAAAGATAGTGAACAGGAGGCAGGAGTAAAAGTTCAGCACACCGTGGTGAAAAATTTGTGCGCTCAGTATAGTCACGAAGTAGTCTTAAAAGATGCTATAAAATAGGAAGGACTTTTTACTCTTGCTAAAAACTATATAGATAGGCTCATTTGAAACTGACTGTAAAAGCTGTTAAAAATTCAGTGTTAAAAATGGGTTTGGAGCAACAAAACAGCCTATTTTTTGTACTGACACTTTCCATGTATTGCTGAGTGTGTGGACAGAGTAACTCTGGCTGGGTTTTTAATTAGCTGCTACCAGGATTCACATCTCTAAAATAATTCACAATAATTTGAATTGTGTCATCTCAGTGCCTCACCTTTTTGCTGTCGGACCCCAGCTTCCTAGTTGTGCCATCGCAGATGCTTTGAGTCACACTGGGAGCTGGAGCACTGAACTAATTTGGCATTTCAAAAGAGAGTATTGCTGAGACCTGTAAAATATCATCTACTTATATCTTCATGCAATGTTCAGGTTACACAGATGTTTCATTCTTTGGTAAGGATTGTTCAGAATTCACAGAGAAGAGCTTATTTCCAGAATTAGGTTCCTTTATTGAGAGTGCCTGTGTTCCACAGTAGGAAAATCGGTTTTTAATGATACTTCAGGCTTAGTTGCACACCTGCAGAGCAAGCTCAGTCGAATGATGTTATTTTTGCAATTGATACAGTTTTTTAAAGACCAGCTTAATTCCAGTCATACAAATTTTTATTTCAGGTGGCTTTCACATTAGCACACCAGGAGGGCTATTTCCGATATTGGCTTTTAATAAAAAGGCAACTTGTAACGATTACTCAAAGCCTTTGAGTGTTCAGAGAGTACAAAAGAGGATTTGTGGAAATTTGAAAACTGAATTCACCTAGTGGTTAAAAGCTGCTTTGAAATTTAAATAATTGGAAATTACCAAATCATTAAAAAATACCTTTTCCTCTTTTCGCAGACCTCCCAGATACAAAAGATAAGCAGAGTCAAGCCATAAATGACCTTCTTGAAGCAATCTATCCAAGGGTAGATAAACAAGAATATATCATTACATTGGAACCTATAGAAACTAATCAAAATGCTGTATTTCAATATGTGTCAAGGACTAATAGCCCAGATGAGAACACAGAAAGTAGCCATACCCCCGATCAAGCTCCAGTACAGACACAGGAACCCAGCACTGAGCAACCCAGGACTGTTGCAGCTCCAGCCCCAGTCCCATGTGGGGAGGCTGTAGAATTACCTCCTGCTGATCCTGTTACAAACAAGGTGATACCTACTCCTGAAGAACAGCCACCAGCAGTAAATCCTGACTTGGACTCTTTGGATAATTCTGATTATGGCCACCAGTTGATTTGTTGCCTCTGTAGGAAGGAATTTCATTCAAGACGAAGTGTACGCCGGCACATTCGAAAAGTACACAAAAAAAAGATGGAAGAGCTAAAGAAGTACATAGAAACAAAAAAGAAACTAAACCAGTGCTCTGCAAAAGGACGAAATAAGAATGTTCTTGTAACATTAGGTAGAAGTTGTCCTGTGTGTTATAAATCATTTGCCACAAAAGCCAATGTAAGAAGGCATTTTGATGAAGTTCATAGAGGATTAAGAAGGGATTCCATTACTCCTGATATAGCTACAAAGCCTGGGCAACCTTTGTTCTTGGATACAGTTTCTGCTAAAAAATCTTTTAAGACCAGAAAACAAAAGTCGTCTTCAAAGGCTGAATACAATTTAAGTGCATGCAAATGCCTTCTGTGCAAGAGAAAATATAGTTCACAAATAATGCTGAAAAGGCATATGCAAATTGTTCACAAGATAACTCTTTCTGGAAAGAACTCTAAAAGAGAGAAAGGACCCAACAATACTACCAATGGCACAGAAATAAAAGTTGAACCAGCAGATTCTGTAGAACCTTCACCCCCTTCCATTGCGCTTTCTCCACAGAATGAATTAAAGGGAACAAATCATTCAAATGAGAAAAAGAACACACCATCAGCACAGAAAAATAAGGTTAAACAGGACCCTGAAAACCCTAAATCAACTTCTAAATCAACCAGTAAATCAACCTGCAAATCAACCACTAAATCAACCCCTAAATCAACCAACGCATCTGCTGCAAGTGGCCAGCAAAAAACCAGGAAACCAAAACTTTCAGCTGGCTTTGACTTCAAGCAGCTTTACTGTAAACTCTGTAAGCGCCAATTTACTTCTAAACAGAATTTAACAAAGCACATTGAATTACACACAGATGGAAATAATATTTATGTTAAATACTACAGGTGCCCACTCTGCTCTTACGAAACGCGTCGCAAGCGTGATGTGATCAGACACATAACTGTGGTTCATAAAAAGTCGCCTCGCTACCTTGGGAAAATAACTGCAAGTTTAGAAATAAGAGCAATAAAGAAGCCAATTGATCTGGTTCTAAATAAGGTGACAAAAAGAGGCTCTCAGAGGGATGAAACAAAACAGATTGGTTCAAAACAGGATGTCACCTCTAATTCTCCCAATAAAAAGTGTGAAGCAGCCGATGTTGGCATTGAAGTAAAAGTAACAAAAAACTTTTCTCTGCACCGATGCAATAAATGTGGGAAAGCATTTGCCAGAAAAGCTTTTCTAGAACATCATAAGAAAACCCACAAAGCAAACGTATCTCATTCACCTGAAGAAAGTAAAACCAAAGGCCGAAGTACAAGATCTAAAGCTGTTGTCTGGTGAGGAAAAAGAAAAAGTGTTTTGTCTTTTTTTTTTTTTTTTAAAGAAAACCCCAACAATACCACTGCATTTCTTTTGCTGTCAATGATTTATTGCCAAAAACTTATTTTCCTATAGATTTTGTGGTTTAGTGGCTTAAATGCAAAAGTAGATGTCAAATTTGTTTCTTTTTTTTCTTTTTTTAGCATTTTGGAAAAGAGTTTAAATTTGTCATTGTAGAAAGAGGGAAAGTAGATTAAACTGTACTAAGTCAACTCTTTAAACTGTCTTGTAATCAAGCTAATATACGTACATTTTTAAAATAGTATTTTTTTAAATTAACAATAATTTTGTTTGGTGTGAATAATTTAACTCAATTAACTTTGCTGTGACTACTTGAAGTACTAAAAGTACTAAAGTAAAAGCTGATAACAGAAAAAAATCTATATGAACTTACTGGAATTAGCATTTGTGAATTTAATTTTTTATTTTAATGTGTATTGCCTACACACTGTCAACAAAAGTGCATAGAACAGATTTTTTAAATGTAATTTGGTTGCTTAGTCACTTTGATTTAAAATCATTATGGGTTAGGTGCCTGCAAATACTTCTGAAGTCATCAAATTTAGAATTTCATTCTTCTAATGCCTATTTATATAAGCCCAGGTTTGGAGACTTGTGGTCATTTAATTTTTAAAATTGTTCAGATCTTATCAAAGTTTTTTGCTTTAAGCATCTATATGTATTGAAGTCTGGCCTAGAATTTTCTAAACTTCTGCTTACGTGGTACTCTGGGAATTTTTTACATTTGGAGGGGTTGTGTTTGTAGTTACTCAGTTCTCCATAGCCTTCATGTTAAAGGTGGCCTATTTTTAGAGGACCTCTTAAAAAGAAAATATTTGTGTGCAGTCACTTTGTATTTCAAAATGACCAACTGAAGGTTGGGAATTGCACAAAATTATGATGGAGACTGCAGTGACACTTGTAGTAGTGTTTAACATCCTTATCCAAAATCATCTTTCTAGCATATTTGGTAAAAAGAAAACCAAGTATATGTGCCTTGTTCTGTATTTCAACTCTAAAATGCTATTTTCTGGGAGGTGATTTGATTTGAGTTCAGCTTTCACAGTGAATAACCACCTAGTGACGTTAAATTGTTTTGTGGTGCTTTTGTGACTTACTAATAAATCCTGACCAAATTAGGCAGAATTTCAAAAATGAACTGAGTCGAACCCTGAATTATGCTGAATTCTAGAGGGGGAGTGACTTCTGCATTTTGAATAAGACTTAAAAATTTAACCTTATAAATTATTTATGTTGTGTAGTTTAAAACAGATTTATATGGGTAAACTCAAAGTATTAATTTATTCCCATTTCTCTTCAGATAGGTTCAAGTGATGTTCGGAAAGTTTGAAGTTGATTTGAATGAAAAAGACTTTAGTTTGTTGTTGGATCTGCTAATTCTTGATAATGGTACTAATAAGGAGAAAATACTTTCATAAGCTGTTTTTTTTTTCTTATTATGTTAATAATCATTCTGACTATTTGTAGGACAGTACCACTTCCCAAAACACTGAAGTAGTTGAAGTGAAATGCACGTGCTTCTAAATTAGCAGTTATCTCTATGCACTTGTAGTTTGACCCAGTATAGAACAAACTTCCTGAAACTGAAAAAGAGTATACCAGACACAAGTTAATGAACAGCAGCTTTGGAAGAAGGTGGTTTTTCCTCATTTAGGAAATCTTCAGAAAACTCATCGTGCATACTGGTCCTCCCTGGTAGTACTAATTGATGGACAGCTCAAACTTTGATGTGATATCCTACTTTGGTAAATGTTGTGTTATACACTGTTTTAAATTTATTACAATGAATGTATAAGAGCAAACAATGTTGTGTTTATTGGCTGAATTCTACTAATTTTTTAGTATTTGCCATAAATTCAGTTTGTTCATATTGACTAATTTCACAATTCAAGGACATTCTGAATTTCACTGTGCTGAAGTTGCTTCAAAGACCTCCATTTTATTTCCATATATTCTTAGGAAAAATTTGTAAACATCTAGGAAGTTTACAAGAATATCCACATTCCTCTATTCTTTAATTTTTAAAAAAAATTATACACAAGCACTTTAATGATAGTTGCAGTTTATTTTTTCAGTTTATTTTTGAAAGATCGACACACTAATGTTAATATGAAGGTAGTGAATATTTGCTGATGTATTATAGACAATCTGTGCACAACCACTTATAATGTTAGCTTATTTCATTAAATATTAATAAAAAAGGGAGGATAGTTTGGGAGAAACTCAGAATATATTTTCTCTCAAAATCATAAATGACCACTATGGGTAGCACTTGACTTTGTAATTGGAAAATGTTTTAGATACCTTTTTTTAACCTTTTAATCAAGATTGTAGTAAAACAGTTGCATGCCTACCATTATGAAGTTCTTGGCAGGTTTCATGCGATCATGGATTTTGTCTTGGGGTTTTTTTTGTTGCTTAGGGTTTTTTGTTTGGTTTTTGTTTGTTTGTTTATTTTTTATTTTTTACCTTTTAGAAAATATTTTGTTTAGTGATTTGTGTCAAATTGCTACAATTTGAAAGGTATTGTACATCAGAAGAAATACCATGTTTTTTATGTCGGTTCACTCCCTTACTTAGGGAGGTGCCTCATGTTCATATATACTTTTTTTGTATAAAATATATCTAAATGTTGATCACAAGATCAGGAGTAAAAATGCTTTTATGGATAGAGAACTATTTGGCCCTGTTAGTGCATTGCACTAAAAACTACTGTGAATGGAAACTAAGATTGTAGCTTTGCTCAAAATGTTCTATATTGAATGTACATGCTTTTGTTTGGATAAATGTACTGTATTTGATGGAAAATAAAGCAGACTGGAAATGATTTTTAAGTGGGCATAAGCAAAAAAGGTGTTGTGTTTGTAAACTTGGGATATCTCACTCCACAATCGAAAATTACATTGTTTGCATTTTGTAAAGTTTTATTTGTTGATCATTGAAGCTAGTTGTTTGTAATATTCTGTTGTAATAAATGTTTTTTTTCTTTTTAATTAAAAATTTGGCACTTGTGGAGCAAACACTTCACACTGGTGGTCAACCCTTGTATTTTTGGCAAACACTGCTCATACTGGCCTTTTGTTCCTTGTAAAGGAATCGCTTCCTTAACTGAGGAACTCTGGTTGTTGTTACCCTTTTAGAACAAATTATTGAAGAAGATAGGCAATGCTGAGGGGTTTTTTTTTACAAGAAAATAGGATTACCTCATTTTCCATTGGGAAGAACATTGATGGCTGCTGAAGGTTCCTTGTTTTCATGGTTGGATATAAAAAACATTGTTTATTCTTTTGTAAAAGAAGGCATTAGGCTATTAATGTAAGTCCATTTTAAGTCATGTTACTGAGTGCCTGCAGAATTAAGATTGAGAAATGAACAGTTACTCTATCCCTATGTTTGCATTTTAATTTCCTCATTTATCCTTGTGGTTTCTGCTGTCTGTTCTGGGTAAAGTGTGTAATCTGCATCTTGAAATACATGAAGATGAAGTTACTCCTATATCAAAGGTATGCTTTCTGCTCACCAGCATACTGGATACGAGTTTTTAATTAAGATGCAGTCTTGCGTCACTGATGGGGCACATGGGTTTGGCTCATTTCATATACACTAGCCAAAGACAAATGTAGCCTTTTTAGTGGACCTTCAGAATTAATGTTGAGTCTTGTTGAAAGAGTTTTTTATTTGAAGTGAAGTCAGATACTTACTGTTACGATTCAGGACGGCTCATGTAACAACATGTAGAACTCAGATTTCTTCAGAGGGCTTATAGCAAAGTCTATTGAAAAACAGATTCTTTTTATACAGTGTTTCGGTACAATTAATAGGATTGGTCCTTTAGGGCACCACCTTTTTGTAAACATTTCTACCAGTAAACAAGTTGGAAGAACACCAGATGTCAGGAGGAGGATATCTACAAGGATTGTTTTGGGTTCCTCCTTAGGATTTCCCAGGCCAGACTGAGAGAGTTCTGCACTTGGCTTCCCCACAGGCTTCAAGCTTTTGCCTGAAGCCTAAGAATCCATGTTCTAACCACTGTTAGTTCCCACAAGATACTTTACGGAAAACTTTTGGGATGATCTAAGCATTTTGGAATTTTGGATGCAAGTCTGTCTTTTTTTTTTTTAAGTGGTATATGTCTTCTAATGCTAAGGCTTGAGGGGCTAGCTTTCAGGGACATGAACTCTTATCTACCAACATGGGAATCTCACTGATATGGTGGCACCAGACTTGCTAAAGTCTAATATGCTGATGTGTGTCTCAGAATCATCTTTTCTTTGTCCCTCAGCTGAGGTTGTTGGTCTTCTTGGTTGTATTTTTTTGGTCTTTATTTTTAGAATGGTTTCTGGTTTTATGTTTTACGTGTCTTTTCTGTCTGAGATGTTAGGCTTGAAGTCCTTGTAGTGCATGGTTTCCTCAGTTTTGTAGGAGAACAAAGAAATCTAGTTTAGATAGTTTATGGTCATTACCACCATTTGGTTTTGATTGGATTCTCTTAAGATGAATTTAAATCTACTGTGTGAAGGATTTGTGTAACTGGTTGGGTCCTTGAAGTACTTAGAAAATGAGGTCAGTTTTGAGTGGTGGTTGAAAGAACTGTGGGTAGGTATCATCATCTCCCTTTTTTACATCATTCCCTTTTGCTGAACAGTGAAATACAACAGTTGGTTACCCAAAGGTAGAGCAGTGTGTTGTTTGGAGCATAACAGCAGACCCTCAATGATTTTATTAATGGAGAAGCTGTGGTGGTTGTACTGATGAGTAGACTTGCAAGAGGGTCTGCTGGCTGCACATGAAGGTTCTCTACCCATCTTGAAAAGGGCATCAGAGGGGAACCTTTAGTTCCTTTTTCTAGGGAACTTGCTTCACAGTATCCATCAGTTACAGTCTTAAAGTAGTAATTTCATAGACACAAGGTGGAATGTAATTTGAAAAGCTAGTTGTTTGAGTTCATCCCTTTGGGTATTATGAAGTTACTGGTAATCATAATAGAAATGTTGTATACTTGAAATAATGTGTCAAATTAGGAAACAATATCATTGACTTTGAAAGATGTAGTGGGAAATGAAGATCATCACCTGAGCCTTTGATAGCAGGTAGACCAAATACATTTTTCTGCAAAACAGATGAAACGATGTATTATTTCACTGCATTGCCAGAAACAGTACTGTCATGGTTGTTTCAAAGTCTGGATGGGTGAGGAGAGTTTGCTTTTTCATCTTGCTCTAATATTACTCTTCGAGAGTAGATTTGATGGTGTTTTTGCCTCAGTTATAGATAGGATTGAGGTGCTCTGTGTCAATAATCCACTGCACTAAATTTGATAGCATCTGATAATAGTGATATTTTTTGTTTTGATGCTTTCCTGCTGTTTCAGTCTGAGGCAACTCAGATGTACCTGGTCTGTGTTCTCAGCATAAGCCTTTCCAGTGCTAGCTGTTTCAGCTCTCTTGGCTGAGCTGGATTTGCTCTTTCACATTACTTATGTGCTTGAGCCTGAGAGTCAGTTCCTTTATTAGGGGGAAAACAGTCTGCTTTGATCATCTTCCACAGCTGCTGATGTTATCTGAAAGGGTTGAGTGGGCTCGGTGGCAGAGCAGAGACCAAAAAGCACAGTCCAGGGTTTGCAGCAGATTTTATGTGTACATGTGCTTGCATTTTTTTCACTCTGTTTCTCAGATGTTTTCTTCTCCAGGATGTTGTGGTTTTATAGTTCTCAGCTTGTGACTTTCTGCAGCAGACAAAGGGATTGGTTTGAAGTTACTGTCTTGTGGCAAGGCAGGTGGGGTGAATCTTAGACTGAAACAAATGTGTAAATTGTAATCAGTTTCCTTCATAACATACATCTAAATTTCAACTGCTACATACTTTTTGAAGAAACAGCTACCTAGGAATGAACAGGCCTAAAATGGATGCATCATCCTTTAGATGTGTAAAGCTGGATTTTCCATCGAAAATATATTCATTATATTGACAGATAAGGACATCAATAATTTGTCTCAGGTATAAAAGTGGTAATAGCTTTCCAAATTCAATGAGACATTTCTCTGCATGGTGTCAGGTGGGTAGTTGATTATGTGGTGGCTGGGTTGACAAGGCTTGGGATCAGTGTCTGTGCTGTTTCAGAGTACTTGTTCCCATTAGTATAAGCGAGGAAAACAAGGTGCATGACTTTGTTGACCTTGCTCAGAACTGAATAGATTGTAACTTTGGTCTTTTTTATTAAATCTCTGTCCATAAATATTACCATTTGCTTCCTCAAGGAACACTTGCATGTGTGAACAAATTAGGCGTTGTAAAAATGGTATTTGACACTGAAAACATTGAAGGGGCTGGTTTCTTAAGTGTCAGTAATATCCTGAAGCTCGGGCTGGAATCAGTTTAGTTTGTGCAAGTCACTGTTTTTGCAGTATAACAACATGCAAACACCTCATCAGTTGTACTTCATCTAGCATTTCCTATTCTGAGTTACTGTTTAATTATCATTATTTTAACTCCAGAATTTGCTTTTCTGCTGTTCAAGTTGATACTGGGGATATACCACTTTGAAGAGTTATTTTCAAATTTTTGTTTTCAGTATGCTGTCGTTCAGTTTAGTTACCTTATCTGGCTGCAGTGGTAGGACGTTTACTTTCCTTGTCTTCTCTACCTGTAAATGTTAAGGCAGGTAACTGATCACAGCATTGCAGAGTCAGGTACTCGGTTGTGTTTTGACTGAGACTTTCAGAAAGAAATTTCATCTTGGTGAAACATACGGAGTAGTGTGGAGGATGCCTTTGAAACAGTGCCTGCGCAGCTGTGGACTGACCCACAATGGTTGGAAATGGCCAGCAAACTGTTAGCATTCTTGACTTCAAAACAAGCCTGGTAACAGACTAAGATACTTCTGCATCTTGAAGACCAGAAAAAACTGTTTCTATATCTTAGAGCTAATTTTCTCATCTTAGTAGATTGTTTGCCTACACCAGTATAACGCAGGGCAATGTAATCCAATGGTAGTAGAATTCATAATATATTTTTAAACATTTTTAGAGGGGTAAGGTTTAATATGTGAGAACGGTTCTGTTAAAGAAGGAAAGGGTAAAATACGTCACTTTGATAGCCACATTAGCACAACTACAAGACAATTTTCTTATTCTTTCATAAAAAGCTTCTTCCCTTGTGGAATGTTCTTGATGTCATTTTTACGTTTCCATTACTCACCTGTGTAGTTCTCATTCAATTTTTAATATTTTACTGTTTGGCTGTGGTTGAGTTATCCCGAATTATCCATGTGCTTATCATGTTAAACCTCTAATTTTTGAAGAAGATTTTTTTGTTTGTTTCTGTTTTGAAAGCTGCTTTAAAAACGCTTTGCATTTGAATAGTGTTGGGCCAGTGTTTTGGGTTTTTTTTTTCTGGAGGATGAGGTGATCCAAACACCACTGATTAGGGTGTTCAGATTTTGGTTATGGAGGGTGATTTTGAAAAAGACAAGAAGAGATCCAGGCAGGAACAGTGTGGATCCTCTTATATTTATGCCTTTAAAAATAGATTAGATAAACAACTGCCAGAAGTAATATTTCTCTCCCTGCACTAGGCACCTGATAAATAGCTTAAAAACTTTAGGCCCTGTCCAGCTCTATTTTCTCACTCTTTCTGTGTGCCTGAATTAGAAGTGAAGTGTTTATTTTTCTCTTGTGGGTTTTGTTTTTTTTTTTTTTTNNTTTTTTTTCATTTGCAGTGTGGTGCTTTTGGATTGTTTTCTTCTTCGTCATTAAATTGTTGTTTGAAGAGGTTGAAGGTTACATGTAACTAAATTCAAATCATTACCAAATCCTGGTTTCTCTCCTCCTAAGGGGCTTGCTGCCTTTGGAGCAAAAAATAATCAATCAATAATATAATAAAATTAATAAGAGTAACAAGGTAACTATGGCAAGACTCATGAAAGCACTTGAGGCTGGTGCTTTTGTTTTGAGCTGTCTTATACTCGGTGCATGTGCGAGTAACAGGGTAATTCAATTCCTACAGTATTCACTGCCTTAAAAAACGATTCTTGTATTTGCTTTGGTATAAAGAGTGAAATGCTTTGGGCAAGTGTTTTGTGTGTGGACAGGAAGGCCAGTAGGGCTGTAGTTATTATTAGGCTGTGACTACGCTGCCATAGCGCCACATCCTCTTCCCTGGACTAGGGAGACTTTGGAAGAGGAGTCAGAAGACCCCGAGCCTGGAAGAAATCTCACTTTTGGAGTGGTGGATGCAAGCGGAGCAGCAGAAGGAAAATCTTTGTGTGGGGGCAGCTCGGGGTTGGTGAGGAATAAGGGTTTCCAGGTTTGCACTGGCTGTTGAGGAAGGGAGCCTGAATACCGGTAGGGAGTCAGCGCCAAGGAAACCCAACAATGCCTGGAGCACACCTTGGTCCTTTTCTGGGATGGAAAGGGTGAAGGGAAGTCGCCCTGAGCTGCTGCTGCTGTTCTGACTTTGGGAGAATGGCCTGCAATCAGTGATTTCGGTTTGTATCGCAGCTGTTTTCGATGGAGGCCTTTCCTCCGCTCCCGTTCCCCGTGCCCTCCTGCCGGGGCTGGGTGTGCGGGGCCGAGCGGGGCGGAGCTGCCGCCAGAGGGCAGCAGGGAGCCGGCAGCGGCCGGGCCGGGCTGGGGCGTGACAAACCCGCCGGGGTTCAGGGCGGCCTCGACTGTGGGCGCGGCCCTGGGGAAAGGGGGCGGCTGTTCAAAGGGCAGAGACAGGTTACTGCGGGAGGCTGGCCTTAGGCCTCTGACACAGGAGTGAGTCATTAATGTGAACTCTGTAAGCAGCTCCTAGGTTGTGACGTTTGAAAATCTTGAATGATGTTTGTAAGATTTAAGGTTTGCTTGATTGCACTTGCTCTTTGTCCCCAAGGCTGAGGAATAGCTGGGAACAATGCATTGTATGGAGGTTAGGTGTAATCTACCACGATGCTCTCTCAAAATTAGCACATCAAAAACCTGTGCAACTCAAGAGCACTTAAAAAGCTCCTTTTTTGTTACTTAGTCCTTTACTGAATATCAAGAGAGGAACTGTAATTTTCTAATGTCTTTCACTTCCTTTATATTTAAAAAGCAAAATGCTGAACACAAAATTACCTCCACCTTTTAAAATGCAGAAACTTGATCTTGGGAATGGTGGAAGATATATTGTAAACAGAAATTTCTGTTATGTTATTTAGCGTCTGCTAACATGTTGCTTTCAGGCCTGGAATCCTATTCTATTCCAGACTTACTGTTTGGAAAGGAGAAACATGGGTCATGTCTACAGATAGATACCATCTATCTTTTGGTATAGACGACCACCTAATTTCAAGTTAACACAGCTTCTGCCAAAAGACGGATAATAATATTAACTGAAAAGCAGTTAGTGTGTTTTCCAAATGAGAATTTGTGTAGTTTTGGTGCATTATTTCATCTTGAGGTGGTGGTTGTTGTTGTTACTGCTGGGTTTTTGTTTGTTTTTTCTTCTTCAAAATGGAAAATCTCTCACTATCTCGCATTCTGACCAGTTACTGCAGGGAATACAATACTACTTTGGAAGCTATAATGAGGCATATACAGGTCAGTATACAGTATCGTGACTGTTCTGTGTCTTGGATAATGGCTAAAACCAGTAGTGCCACATCAGAGCTCATCTTTTTCACAGCTTTTAATTCTGCCTATAAAGAAATGTATGTGTGTACTAATTAAAACATCTGTAGTGAGCTTGGTTATTCTGGTTGCACACAGTCAAATCAGACCTCTTCAGGACATACATTATTTAATTTGTAGATGCCAATCTGTTGTCTGTGGACCCATTTACATGTGCAATCATTCTGTTGCCCTTCGTGTCAGATTTATTGGGTTCATACAGTGCTCAGTTTAATGTTTATGTGAAATGATGAGTTTGCTGCAAATGAGCTCTCTGCAGTGATTATAGCTGCAATTCTGAACATCCAGAACTCTTGAATGGCTAAATTGCACGCCAAAACTTAGTACTGCATGGGTACTGTGAGAGTGCATTGGATCAGTGAGGAGGCTGACTAGCTCACTGGTGTCATGAAGCCAGGTCCCAGCTTCTCCTCTGCTGCTCCCTGGGCTGTTCCTGCTGTACTCCAGCTTTTCACAGCACCTGCAACTAATGCAATATCTCAGCCAGCTTCCTTGACACTGTGACCCTTTCCAAGGAAAAGGAAAGATGTGTTATTTGCTATTCCCAGGAATGCCTTTCCTCTTTAGGTCTTTTGTTTATGTCTGCTTGCAGACAGCCCTTTTCAGCCAGGTCATATCTATTGCCCTTTATAAGCTTGGAGGCATGCAAGTAGCTCAAGCTTCAGCTCCATAAAGAGTATGCTTCAGGCTCTGAAGAATTTTAGGTCATTCCATGCTCGTATCTATCCTTGCTTTGTCCCTGTACAGCTGTTGCAACTACAGCATACACCTAACAACCAAATGTCTCTAACAGACATCTGACAGCATAGGAAGGTGTTTGAGTTGCATCAGTGCTAGATTAGTTTATTGTTTTCTCACTGCAGTCTATGTATTCTTAAGGTGAGTGAAATGCTACTGGTACCACCATGAACTTTTAGTCCTTTCTGTTCACTTGGGATTTGCAGATCATTTTGTTTCAGCTGAAAACAGCAGTTGAGTAGACTATCTATTTTACAGATAAGTGGTACCCTGCAATTTTTAACAAAGACTACACTATTCCATTAAATTCTGTTTTGTCTGAAGAGAAAAGAAAATTGATATGAGAATAGGGTCTTCTTTTAGGCCTATTGTTGTGATTCTAGTGATACTGGTTGGAGTAGCTATGATGGCCAGAGAGAATCATTAGGGAGAAGCTGTTCATCCAACATACAGCCTATTTTTGTCTACAGCGGAGATGAACTAACAGGATGCTGCACCTGCCAGATTGACTGTCATGTTTTCATTGTCAGCTGATCCACTAGATTAGTCACTATCCTGAAGGAACTCAGGTTTTGATGATCCCTGAGAAGCTCTGTGGTGTCGGCTTTCCTGCCAGTCGCTGAGAGCATAAGAGCTGTGGTGAGGTGCACAACAGCCCCTGTTTTGAATGTGGTCTGTTATGGAGCTACAGGCAGATAAATCCACCCCAGGTGTTTCAGGAGGCATACGACATGCTCGTCGATGTGCTTCACATTTGCATCTTTCCGTCAAAATGGACTTTTAAGGAGATCTTATATGTAATGTAATGTCAGTGCTCATGACAGGACCTTTGACAACTCTAGCAGTACGTGTCAAAGGATCTTGGGACCCCCCTGAGACTTACTAATCTTCTAATGAGTTCCTACCTCCCTTTTTGACCCTTCCTGACCCTGTAGTAACTGCTACAAGGGAAGACTTCAGATACCTGCCAACTTTTGTGTGGACAGAAGTAAGCCAGTTAGGATGCATTACAGTTTGTCATAGGGCAAAAAGCCTGGTTGTATGAATAAGTTGAAACTTCCAACTCGAATCAGATTGTGTTGGCATGCAGCTTGTTAGATACACTCAGTCAGAACTGTGAGACTTTTATGGCTTTCAAATAATGTTCTAGTGCTAGAAATCTGTATGAGGAGATCATATGTTACAAACCCAGTGTTACCCTAAGATAGGAGAGTCAAAGAGGATGATAATTTTGGCTGAGTTGTCCTGTAGTTCTTTTCAGAAAGATGCCAAGCAGCTACTCCCTATGAGACATAGCACTTACTGTGGATACTGATAGAGGGATAAATACTCGTCTAGAGATGTCAAGAATAAAGTTAGTGCCTTTTACATATGCCTTTTGCTATCATGGTAATAATGTAAGGGGTTTAGTTTCAACTTAGATTTAAAACTTTCCTTGATTTTGTGCTTAGTGTTCACTTTTGTCTTCATACATGTGTAATTTAGATTTATGAGGGTGGAAAGGACCATTATGATCAGGTAATCTGACCTGAGCAGAGTCCATAGACTTTTGCCTAAGCTTGTACCTACATTACAGTTATCCCCTCTGGCTGACTTCCAACAGATTACTGAAAAAGATCTCCAGTTGCAATTTTAATATTAACCTTCTGATGCTTATTCTCTCCTCTCCCCTCCTTTGGTTATATCCTCTGTTACCTGTCTCCTGCTCCTTTTGGCAATTTCAATCATGCTCCATACAGATGGAGCCCCTTTAATCTTTAGTTAATTGCTTTCCTGTTCCTCTAATAAAGCCTGAAGACTCCTTTTTCAGTAAGGAAAAAGGATTTTGTGTTAATTAGCCTCTGTGCATATGGTTAGAGAAAAAATACTAATGTTTTTGTGTGGTGGGACACTAGGAGTCTGGAATCTAATCTGTGCAGTATGTCAAGAATTCATGAAGCTATTGCATACCATAATTAATTTCAACTTTTATTTTTCATAGCAGGAGCTATGCTTTCATTATAACGTGGGAAATGAGAACTAGTTTTTTAAAATAGTGACCCAGCTTTAGAAGAAACTGTGTTTTGATTTCTGATCCAATTATCTGCTTGATACCTAGTGTCCCTGCCTGCTGAAATAATGAAAAAATTAAATATTTTAAATTATCACTTTTCTCCGTGATAGCTATGCATGGAGTCTGAAATGCTGCCTCTTGAACATATTTAAACTTTACTGAGCTATGATTTTATGTCTCAATTTCAAGCACATGGATTATCAGGACTCCTAAAGGTGATCCTAAATTTCCTATCTAGTCGGCAAAAGTGGGTGGCTTTGACAGCTTTTAGAGAAATCATCTTTGTCCTAAGTTTGGGCACTTAAGTCATCCACGAAGTAGTCAGGCACTTTTCCAGACAGGCAACACAGCGATGTGGAGTTGAGGCATAGTTTTACCAAGTGAAAATAGATGTTCAATTGGAGAACGAGACTATTTGTGTAATGCACTGGAGTGGTGATTAGACTTGATATTCTTTATATATTAGAAAAATAAGAGGCTTAATTTTCCCTTGAAATAATTGTTCAGAGTCTCAGAAAAAACCCCAAGTTTTTGATGTAATCTTTTCCCATAAGTGGGAGCCAGTAGGTATTTCACAGGCAGGCTGGGTTTTTGAAGTGTGCAAAAGTTGCTTATAAATGCTAGATCCTTATTTTGTCACTTAATTTACATAACCACCATATGGCAACAGTCCATCTATCACATACTGGCTGTAACTAATTTTAACATTATTATTCATCTTTTATCCAGCAACAGAAGGAAAGAACTTCTGCTGCTTGGAATTGTATGCATTACCTATCGTAGTAAAATGGTCTGTTCTTCCTTAGATAAAATGCAGTCTCATCATTGCAGAGCTGAAAAATGGAAAGCAGAACACACAGAACTGTAAAACAGGACTAATTCCTGAATTGTTTCTGAGTCTTTAGAGACAATTTGTTTTCATTAAGGTTTCTCTGCTTACCCATTGGTAATGTGTTGAAGATGATCTGTTAAGCGGTGCAACCTGGGAATAGTTGTCTGCATAGGTGATTGATAATGGAGAAAAATGACTGAAACAGGAGAGATGTTGAGCTGAATATTCAGTCTGCCTCTTGGAAAGAGCAGAAGGGAGCTGGCCAAGGTCTAGATTAGCTGACTGATCTATAAGATGTAGTTTCTTAGACAAATCATTAAGCCTTGAAAGGTAGCTATTAATCATCCATAAAGGCTTTTGTGCCCTGTCTAGAGCATTGCTCAGGAAAGCAGAGACAGCCTGGGCACACACACAGAGTACCAGAGAGGGGAGGCTCCGGACCAGGTACAGCCTATGTGCTGGTCTGGGGAAGGCAGAGTTACTTAACCTGTGGAAGAGGCCAGCTGGTTGTGAGGAAGAGATATGGCTTTTAAGGATGCAGGATGTTTGTTAACCCTTTTTCTGACAATAGTTAGGCAAGCTGAGAATGATGGGGGTGCAAGGAAGATGTGGAGTCTATCTTTACTGTGTGACAAGGTCAGTTGACTTTTTCGAGGAAGGTTTCAGTTCATTCTTACATTTCATTATTCTTGCCAACAGAAATTTCTCTTGGCTTGAGGTGGAAACCGTGCTGTTAAAATCTAAGCCTGTTACTTTTTTCCTTCTCCTGGATGAATGTAGGAAACTAACTGTTCAGTCTCTCCCTGCAGCAGTGTTTATGTGCTTGAGGGCTG
The DNA here is from genome assembly GCA_008694505.1 of Cyanoderma ruficeps. Taxonomy (NCBI): domain Eukaryota; kingdom Metazoa; phylum Chordata; class Aves; order Passeriformes; family Timaliidae; genus Cyanoderma; species Cyanoderma ruficeps. Next base: position 2,423,131 of record VZDJ01004378.1, read on the forward strand.
TTAGCATGTCACGTTTTAGTCCTAAGTTGTTCGGACTCAAAAATTCACTGCTCTGTGTTTCCTCCAGGGTTGTGTTTCCTGGAACTGTTCTTGCAACTCTCCTATGCATTCTTTCCAGTTGGCCCACTTGAATTTTTACTTATTTATTTTTGCATTGTGAGAACAAGGCAGTATCACAGCTGTGCCTTGCAGGGCAAGAGGGCTTTTACAGATTTTGCATTCTGTATTCTGGCTCATGCATAATTCTGTCGGTACCTTAAGAAACCTGTTCTAGCTTGATGTTGACTTCTGTTTTGGCTTTTCTTTTATATACTTCAAGGTCCTTTTTTTACACAGGTGATTTCTTATTGGCTGTCTCCTGTTCTGTATTTATGTGGTTCATTTGCTCTGACAATATCTTGAACTTGTCCCTGTTGGGGCGCATACTGTTTTCTTTTCCCTAGACATTATTTTCTTCTTTTGTCCACAGTATTTTTTCCTTTGCAATAAGTTCATTTCCTTCTAGGTTCTTGCCATCTGTAAATTTAATATGCACTCTCTGAATCATGGAGTTAATACTGGAGTGTATTGCAGCCAGGACAGACCCCTGGTGAACCCCATGTGACACATCCTTCTGTTCTGATGCTTACTCATATATGGCAATGCTCTGGGAGAAAATGCAAACCTAGATTCCCAGTTTGAGAATTTTTTGGCCACATGATTGTAATTTTTACTTTCTCCTGGCTTTACATATTGCATTAATGGCATTCTCTCTACTTACTTTTGGGAAATGTGTGTTCAGTAAGGACATCTAAAAGAATGCAGAAGTTGGAAACTGTGACTTGCTATTGTCTATTGTTCAGGTCTGTTTGCAGAGGAAATACTGGAAGAAAAGGAAAGACTGTGATGCTGTACTCCCCACCAGCTATAATGTCCTTTTTGAGGTACAGTTTATCTCAGCTGGCAGCAGGCCTGCAAACTTAAATGAAGACAGACTGTGATTAAAGAAAAAGGCAGTTGTGACTCTTTTTTTTGGTATAAACTAATTCTTTTAAAGTTAAAATCGGAGTTGTACCAACAACAACTGTGTTTACCTTACAGCATTGGCCCATTCTAACTTTTGTTTTTCATGGGGAGATGGGAGGCATTAGAAACTACTTTTTTTACTTCTCATTTCCGGGTGCGGATGGTTAAGGAGGAGTTGAGCATTTATGGCATTTTTTTTAATACATTTTTTCAAGAAAGAGTACTTCTGATGTGTGATGTGTGTTTTTTGCCATTTCCAATTGCAGTGGAACATTTTTCTCCATCTTTTGTCACTTGTCTTGGGTGTGTTCTCATGTCATCTCATGACATGAACGGACTTGCCTGGACTATGGGAAGGAAAGATGTGTAGTTCTGTTACTCTGTGGAGTTTTTTTGCTACCAGCTATGTCATGATTCCCAGCTTTCCTTTATCCTTCATTTCACTTTTGACTGCTCTTTGCTTTTCCTCTTCATTCTCTTTTGTTTGTTCTCTTTTGCACCTGTCTTCCCTGCAGGAGGACATTTGGTGTGTGGGGAGGTGAGGAGGCCTGTTACCAGTCAAAATACCTTGTATTTTTCCACTCCTTTCCTTCTTTCACACTTCCTGCTCCACTTCTGACAACAGTGAAGCTTCCCAGGGTGAAAGTCTCCCTCCTTGCTCTCATGGTGGGGACAGCACTAAGGGCAGTCATCTTTCCATCCGTGTTGGGACTGTGCATCAGACAGTCTTTTTTTATATTATTTTTATATTAGGATTGTTTTTTTAGTTTCAAACAAGGCAAAGTTTATTTGAATAAAAACTAAAATATTAAGTTTCTAAATAGAGCAAACTTAGAACTCTTAAGAAAGGCTAACAGGAATTTAAAAAATCCCAATAATTTCTGTTCTTTTGGGTGAGTCCTTGCTTTAGCTGATTCAGTAACTTCCTGAGTTACAGCAAACTGTATCCAGGCTCCTCATGCCTGGGAAGTTCTTTTTTGTTCTTCCCTGAGGTAGCAGGCTCCTTGGTGCTCCTTGCCATGTTCTCTTTCCATGCAATGATTTCATTGCTTCATCTGTTGCCTTAAGCATCCCATAATCACAAGAAGCAACTCTCCAAAGATGTTCTCAAATTCTGGCTGATACTGTGTTTTCAAAAGAAAGTAACAAGAACTTAGAAGCAGTTAAGTAGAAAAGAATCTGTCCCACAGCATTTGAGCAAGAGGGATTGTCTTGAGCATTGGTGAGTGCGTGGGGAAAGACTAGATGAGCAGGACATATGTGGTTACAGTTGTTTTGTTAGAAGGAAACTCCTGATAAAATAAGATAAATGTAAAGCAGGATTCTGAATATCATTACTCATCTGGGATTTTGGTAGAGGAACTTCACAGTTTAATCAGAATATAATTTTATTTAAATGTCCCTAGTGACTATGATGTCATTATTTATTTATGCCAGTGCCCACACTTAGCTGACCACTTTCCATACATTCAGGAAAAGACAGTCCCTGACCTGAGAAATTGAAGTCTAAGGCTGGAGAGAGGTGAATATATACTGATTAGCTATATTTGTTGAATTCCTAATGAATCAGGAAGATGATTGCTTATCTGATACTAATGGAAAAAAATGCTTATGATTGATCTATATGATCTAAGAAGAGGGGTTTTTACCCAGATTAAGAACGATTTTTTTAATACTGTAATACAGTTTCACAATTTGATCTGTATTTACTAATAGGTCTGCTTTCCTGAAAAATTTGCTATGCAAAGAATAGCAATGTGTGAAAATGTGTATCTTGATATGAAGCTCTAAGTAAAACCATTATTGCTATGGATTTAAGAGGAACAATTTATCAGGCAGGTGTGATACTTAAAAAAGCTAAGGTTGCAGTTACACTTGCAGAAAGACTGACTGGGCAGGAAGGAAAAGTAAGGTGCTGGTGATCTGTATGGGTGATCTTTCTTGTGATGTCAAGTGTTCAGTGTTTTGAGAGCAGGGTGTATTTTGATTCTCTTTCCCTTTTAGTACTTCAGGTTTTAGCTTTTCCTCTGCTCCCTCAGAGACAATACGGAGTTGTGAACTGAAATAATTTTGGCCACGAGGTCCTGTTCAGACAGGCTTCCCTGTAATCTGATTTATTACCATTAAAAAATCTGCTAAAATCTTTTTTTCTTTTTTAGCACTTGCATAGAAAGGTTAGGTGCTTTGCCTGTAGTATGGTAGGTGGTATGGCTGTGCTTGTTTCACAATATCTCCTGTGCACATCATCTCTTGTCTTCAGTGAGCGCTTCACACTGCAGACCATGACCCTTTTCCTCCCTGTCACACCCGTTGGGGAGCAATGCTCATTCTTGCAAACATGTATTGGTTACAAAAGGCAGCTGCCTGACCACAGCAGTGACTTGAGTGCTGCCTTTTTTTCTTTTCCTGTGCTCATGGGCTTAAACCCAGGAGCCGTGAGAACCTCCCGCACTGTACGGGCTGCAGGACATCCCTGTAGAAATTCAGTATTGAATCCCATGTTTGTAACTGAGTTGCAAAAACAAGGCCTCTAGGAAAGTATGTCATCTGAGAAGCTGCAAAAACTTACTGGTTTACAGTAATCCCAGTCTAGTTGTTCCAGTGGGTAATAAATGCTCCCTGAATTTTAATCAGAGTTCCTTTGGCTAGTGATTTTTATGTTAGGCTTTGTTGTGCTTCTGTTGGTCTAATAAGCTAAGAAAACATACAAACCCTTGTTTTCAAACTGTATTTTTAAGAAATGCAACTCTGGAACCTTATTGTGGTTTGTTTATAACATTTCTTGGCTTTCTATATTCCTAAATACTGACATTGGACTCAGGTTCTAATATCTTAATTACAATCTCAGCTGACAAGGTATGGATTTTCAGAAATTCTCTCTCCCAAAACAGAATAGAAAGAGAAGACATTGACAATTTCTATAACTATAGGCTCAAAATTAATCTTACAGCAAACTTGAGACGTTTCATTACAGTTTGACTTTTAATAGGTTTTATTTTTAAAAATTTTAGTATGATGTGATGTCACCAAAGATGCCAAAAGCATATTAAATTTAAAACCAAATCATGTATATTTAAAAAAACCAAGAGAAGTGTCATGAAAACATCTTCATCTTCTTTTCTAAAATCCTTTCTTATTTAAACTTCATCTCTGATAATGTTGAATTTTCTGATGAAGAATATCAGGAAAACATCCCAATTACCTCATATCAATTGGGCAGTGTACAATTGTCCTACTTGTAACAGATTCATTCTTATTTACACATCTGAAAATCATACTATCCCTCATAGTCACACAGTCACGTTATGAGGTTTTTTTTCACTGGCCGTTTCCCTTCAATGAGAGTTCTTCTCTAAGTCATTGAGTTACAGGATAGTGCTCTTCCAGATCTGGATGTTTGACCCGTATTCTTTGTTTGAGGGAAACTAGCACTTAAGAACCAAAGCCTCTGTGGAACTGACCCATTCTTATGACTTCTGGCCTGCTGCTGGAGTTTGTACACTAGCTGCAGCGATTCTTTTGTGTTCAGTTCAACAATAAAGGTATTTCTTACAGTTGAGCCAAGAATAGAAACTCTGTGCAACACCACTTGATATATTTCTGTTTAGAAATGTATAAACTCAATTTTCAGTTGAAATCCACTTTATATTCAAGAATCTGCAAGTGGGTGATGAACTATATACTCATATGGAGTTTTTTCTTAGAACTCTACACTTGTTTTTAAACAGAAGGTCCTTCACCATGATGTAAAATATTTTGCCAAAGCCTGTTATGTCAGTATAATTTACTTTATCACCTAAAATTCTAATCTCTTGCAGTAATGGTATTTGTGTGACAAAGCCTGTTTTATATAATTCTTACTGAATGACCTTAATTATGCCACCATACTCATGGCAAATGGCATCCCTATCAGCCTTCCATCATTTTGTGAGCAATCAATACCAGTCTATCCCTTTAGGTCATCCCTTTTAACTTTCTTAATAACTAATTAGCTTTTGGCCATTTTTTTCTTCTTTCCACATTATACCAATATTTCTTAAAAATCAATGTTAATCTTTTCCCCAACTTTCTTGTTTTTTGAATACACTCAAGGACAAGGCTCTTGTGAAATGCTGTCTGAACTATTCACTGCTCTCAGATGCTGGGAGGCTGTTTGGGCTAAAGCTGAGTTACACTTGGACATACACAATGGGGAAAGGTGTTTCACATGAAACTTTATACTTGTTTGACTGTAATTTGGAGAAGCAGGTTAGACTGAAACCTCTGTAAAGTCTTAGAGTGGTCTTGGTGAGACCTTTCATGTTTGCCTCTCATGTTTGGTGGCACGTGATCAGCCGGACAGAAGGGTACAGCAGCATGAAAGGTGTGGAAAGTCCCTGAGCTTGGCCCCAAGCTGGGAAACAAGGAATGTCCTGTGTCTCAGCTCCCTCTGCCATGCCTGTTCTGTGGGACTTTGTGTACCTTGCAGGTAACAAACTTGCTGCTTCCTTTTCTGAAAAACAAAGGCTGGCATCTGTGCTTGTTTGTTATATATCAAATAGCTGAAAATTTTGTAAATAATTTTGCAAACAATTTTACAGTTTCAAAATTGTGTGTCTACCTCTTCAGTATGGTCAGGCTTCTGAGCTACAGCCCACTACCTCAGCTACAGTAGGAGAATAGGGAAAACATGCTGTCCCTAAATGTGTGTGCATGCTTGGAGAACCTGGCTGAGGAGTCTTTCATAACAAAGGCATGAAAACAGTAGGGAAGAGCAATTTGCTTTACATTGAGTTTTAATAAACTTTTTGATACTTTGCAGCCTTGAATTTGGTTTGACCCACTGCAGCAAGGACCTTTGCTATGGTAAGTCAAGGTATGCTCACTGTCACTTACGATTTGAGATTAGTAAGAAGATGACACTAAAAAGACAAGTAGCTGATGGCCCTAGTAGACTCAAGTATCAGAGTGGATATGTTAATATGTAAAAGCCAAACATGTACAGCACAAAGTCAGCACATGGCAAAAATGTACAATGATTTTCCAGTTTTCTTACTGTTTTTACGAGTAAAACATATAGAGGCTTCTTAATCTCCTCTGGCCTGAGGAACTGGACTTGTGACTTGTAAAATCTACAAACAAGAAAGTCTGTTAAGTCACAAATATCTGAATTGATCATAGCGTCATTTATTGCACATGACAGAAAGTATGACTGACCAGATAAAGATTGTATGCTATGCTTTGGACTATATAATGCTATGCTTTGGATTTCAGAATGTGCATAAAATGTTGGCTTTTACAATGCCCAGGATTTAAATGTTCAGATCTTCAAATGTCCAGTATTCTTGAAGCACATGGGATTAAATTATTATTTTAGTAAACTGATCCCCTTGAAGATAACAGAGAAAAAAAAAAGCCTTAGGATAGTTGGCCAAGTTCCTATTGATTTCCAGCTGACAAGTTGATATCATCATCTTCCTGCTTACATAATGCAGTCACTAAAAAATAATGTCTTGCTTTATGTTTTATGATTGAATTTGATTTCTCTGAGAGTCTGTTGTAGCAAATGTGTGCAATATCAGTTTTTGTGACATTAAAAAAATAAATCCAATTTTCTATGCATAAAATTGTATATAATTTCATCTTTGACTTCACTGCATTACTAATACATATCTTTGAAAGAAATGTGAGATCCTTTTGATACTTTGAGGGCAACAGTATGCAAAGCTATCATTGCCACACACTATTTCAACCTGTTTTATTATACTTTAGTCTGCCACAGCCCATTTTGTATCAGCTCTAGAGCTGTGTGTGCCATCTGGCATGGGAATATATTTGCTGTGACTACACTTGCCATGAGGTTTGCCAAGCTAAACAAAAATTGGCAAAAGCCTTCTCCATCCTGTGTCCAAAACAAACAGCCTGCTGTGGTAAGCACTTAGTCATGTCATTGTTTAGATGCTTATTTTGCTTACAAATCTCATTGGGTGGGCTTTCACTCTAAAAGCAGTGGATTTACTCAGAAAGACCCATGAACTCTGTCCATACAGCTATATAGTAATGCATGGTCTGATTGACCTGAAAAAGAGAGTGAAATTGGAGGCAGCCACATCTAACTTTACTCCCACTTGCCACAGGCTTCACAATGTGCAGCTGCAGAACTAGGTCTGTGCTTTGGCATGGAATGTTTTCCATAACATGTTATTAATGTAGGAGAATATATAGGTGAACTCATGTACTGATTGTCACCTCTAACTAGTTGGTGTTTACCGCTACTGACAGTATCTTCTCACTGTGCCAAAATCCAAAAGCCAGGTAAAAGTTTGCTCTTCCTAGTGTCAGATTTGGTTATTATATAGGCTTATTTTAGTTGCTAAAAATTGGTCACCTCTTTCCATTTAAGATGCTATGGTGTACCTGCTGGCCTCTTGCTGCTACTCCAGAGATGTGAATGTCTCCCATGTGGCTGGTGGTGATCTCCCATCTGCACCTCCCTTGGACAGGACAAACATTTCTTTTACAGTTGAATAACTGGACTGAGCTCTTGGTACCTTTTATCCAATTATCCTGCCCAATGGCTGCTTAACCTTGAACGTTTCTAAATGTCTTCGGAGATCTTCAACTCAGTCTGCGATGCTGCCTCCCTACCAAAGCTTCAATGGATCCCAAAAATAGGCACAAGAGCATGCAAAATCCCTTTAAATGAGCCTGCCTGGCTCAGTGCCAAAACTGTGTCCCTCCCTAGTGGTAATGATATGTAAAGTGTTTCTAATGGACCTCTTATACCTGTAGCACTCACCCAGGAGGCAGAGACATGTTCTCCTCTACCTGAGGGCCTTCAGGTTCAAAGAGGGTGTGGCTCAGCAGCCTCCTAGGATTTAGCTGTGAAGAGGCAGGATGCAGTGGGATGAGGAGAATGGGCTTCTCACTGATGTTCAGGAGTCTTCTTCCTGCTGAGTGACCTATCTCAAGTTATGGAAGGAACTCAGGTATCTGACTCTGAATTTCATTCTGGAAATCAGCCTAAAAGTTGGGTGTTGGCATCTTTAAATCTTTTGTTGAATCTAACCCAAAAAGGTAGAAACACCCCCACTGAACCATTCTTCTATACTTCTAATGATTTCATACATGTCTTTGCAATTGTTCACCCTGTAATGTTGATGGGTAAATGTCAGTGCTGACAGCTCTTGTGATTTGGACCATAACTCTTGTGAAATATGTGACCATTTGTAAAGACCTGGAAGGTGGATGAAAACCAGGATGCACTAAGATTCCATTAAAAAAAATAAAATAAAAATATTTTTTTCTTTAGTTGGTATAAAAACCTTGAGAATTTGTCTTCACTGGAAAGCTGAGGCCCAGAAGATAAATATGACTCCAAGTGTAATAAATGACCAACATTCCTAATTTCAGCTAATACAACTCTGAGCCCTGACATGACTTTTTGATTGAATTGTAGCTGCAGAACTGAACCTGGCAGAGTTATAGAACAGTCTGCTGAACATTAGAAGTGGTAAATGGATGGTGTGGGTATCAGACTGATCAGGCTCGAAAACAAGAAATCTCTCAGGTCATTCCAGAATAGATCAATTATTCATTCACCTGGCATTACAGATCACTTAATCATATATAAACTACTGTCTAGAAAACTTTTAAATGAGGTTTTATTACAAGCCTAAAAGGCCTGTTAACTTTTTCAACTCTAAGAGAATATTTCAGGGTGATTTTTGCAAGGAGTCAACGTCCACAGAAAAGTTTTCTGCTTTTCCCCACATTATTTTACATCATTTTCATTTCATGCTTTTTTCTACTGAAGAATTATTGTGTTACATGGCACATGCAGGCACTGTGATATCAAATGCAATGCACCAGGGTGTAGTAGTTTTGTTAGTACCAAGTATGTCCTCAATAGCTGCTGATGACTGCATAACTTTTAAATTTAAAAAATTGTTAAACCCCTCTAGTCTTTATGCAAGCAAGTAGTACCAGCCGATTAAAACATGTTCTTTTAGCAGAGCCATTTCTCAAGGCAAGGGTGTTAATGGATGCAAATGTAATAACCTAGGGCTTAAGTTTTTAATAAGTTACATGTGTTCTAAATACTCATTGAAGGCAGTGCTATTTTGAAGGGGTGATTGTTAGAGAAAAAAAATCTTTAAGCAAACATCAAATGTATAAGGGGAAAAAATCTGAATGTCTCTATTAGCTGTTCATTTAATCCCAAAATTAAAATTGGCTCCACTGAGAATGAGCTTTAAAAATTACCTACATTATCCAAATTAACTTCTCTGGAGATTTTAAATTTAATTGTAAAAGCGCGTTATTAATTGGCAAATACCAGATTTTTTTTTTTTTTTAGCAAATGTGTATATATTTTAGTCTTAACTTCCTTTTGGTCACTTAAACTCTTTTCATGGCTGATGTGATAACTTTATATATTTCAGTTCAGAAGCAGAAGTGTTTCGGAATCCCAGCGAGATGTGCTTGGGTCAAACGTTCCTCCTCAAGGCTGCAGTTATGAGTGTTAAGCATTAAAATCCTTTTTATCCAGTAGCTAGTTCATGGCATACAGCTGTATTGCACTGAGAAACCTGGATCCAAATGGACCCCTGTCGCCCTGAATTTTCTGCCTTCTGTCTTTGTGCTGTAGATTCTCACGCAGCTTCATGCAAACAATGTGTATGTTTAGAATGTTTACATACTTCTCTGAGAGAAGAAATGATTGATGGTGATGTCCACCATCCAGGTTAAAGAGGTGGCAACCTGTGTAGCCAATCTCTTGACCTTTGTACAAATCTATATAAATGGAGTCAAATTTTTGAATTAGAGAGTTTGTTCCCTTGAACTGCTGCTAGTGGCCTCATCTTTCTGTCCCTGAAGTTGGAACACTTTCAGCCTTGGCAATCAACACACCTCCTTCTGGAAATCTTCTAAAGAATATGGATGTGTTGTACACCAGCTTGCTTCAATTTCAGATTCCTCTCTGGAAGGTGTTGTGCAAGATTTTCATGGCCCCTGTGGGCTTGCAGGAAGAAATGCTCATGTGCTGAATTAGGGCAAAACCCTGTTTCCAATTATGTTTTGTGTTGGTATTTCCTTTCCCCAGAGTATGTGAGGCTGCAGAGCTCCTGTATTTCAGCTGTGTGAGTACCAATATATCTGTGCCGACAGTGGTCTAGATTAGACAGAGGCTGGATTTAGGTGGAAGTGGTGAGATAAGATGCCCACACTGGCACAGACACTTGTAATGTGATCAGAGCACACACCTGTGCAGTGGCAGCCCCAGTGCCCACTCAGTCCCTCTTGCTGGACTGTGCTCCCTGCACTGAGAGGATGGGGGTGCCCCATGTATGGTCCTGAGTGGTGGTGTGAGACTGTGCTTTCCTCTTCCTTCCCAAGCTCCTGGAGGGGAGACAGCCCTTTCACAGGGGGAGGCAGAGAGCAGGAGCATCTGAGCTGTCTGTTCTGAGGTTATGGAGGGGGACATTGAAGGCAGTGAGGTCTATTCTAAAGCTAATGCCCCCCTTGTTAGTCTCCTGAAACTCCCTCTGTAGTGAATGGAGAAAGACTGTGACATCTATAAATCCATTTACCACCTTTTTTAAGTCACCTATTTTAGGATGAAGTGGCTGCTCTGGAGAGGACTATTTCTCCTCCTGGTTTTTAAAAAAAGCTCAGGGTTACTGTTATATGCCTAATCCAATGGAGCATGTGAATCTTGGCTCCTGGACTTCCTGGAGGATCACTGTCAAGCTCCAAAACTTGTCACAGATCATGGTGCACTATTCAGCTTAGTGATAAATACGTTTAGCATCTCATCACCTGTGACCTGCAAACCCCAGCCTGGAAACCACTGGTGTAACCAACACTAGTTAGATGTTGTAAAACCAGTTATTTCGTAATATGGACAAGCTCTTTCAAGATGTGCTAAAGCTACTGAAGTTTATTTTTGCTCATTGTTTCGTGTGTTTGAAATTTCAAACAAGAGTCTGTGGTAAAGTTTTAAAAGCTCATAAGTAATTAAGATACATTAACATGGTTAACATTTTAATCCAATTTTACTGCATTTTAAAATGAGCATGAAGCATTGCATGTTGCAGTGCTAATTTTGTAGAAGTGTAACTTCAGATTTTAGTGAGTACAGTTTACACTTCTACTGGAATACAGTGCAACTGCAGGAAAGAAAAGTAGTTTTTAAGTCTTTGACTCGTAAATCCCTTGAAATAATATGATTAATAGTGTTTCTATTGATCAACAAACTAGTGTTTTTATAAACCACTGTGTACTGTTTATATGGTTTTCCCCCCTGATATTAGGAAATAGAAGTGGCAGAAGTGATTTGCAGCCATTTCTTCTATGAGTTCTCATCCAACACTTAGCAATAGTGTTTATGTGGATCTATTGTCACAAGGAATTATTGGTATTTTAAAACATCTTTTTTTCTTTCTGATTTAGAATGAGTACAAGATTTTAAATTTTTCTGTGAAGCAAAATTAATGAAAAGAGATGTTAGAGACACCTCAATATATAATTATTGCAGGATAAAATATCTCTCCTGGCCTGAAACTGATTTAAATCTTCATTATTTTCTCAATGTTTATGCAGCATTTCTGCAACTGAAGGGAACTGGGGCATTATCAGTACAGCCTTCTGAACTGCTTGAGCAAAATACAGAATATCACTCTCAGTCAGCACGTCTGTTTGGGCTCTTTCTTGAACACTGAACACTCTCTTTCTTGAACTCTACCCCAGTGGGTGTTTTTTGACCTGAAGCAGGAAACTGCACAAGAGAGGGAGAGAAGATGTGTAGAGCAAGTCATTTAGCACAACAGGAGCAGATCCTTGGAATGGGCACTAGGGCCCTGTGTCCACACTCTCCTTGCTCCAGGGGTGTCACCTGGGACTAGGACTGATCTGGTGATGAGGTCTGGCTGCCCAGTGGAGCTGGGCCATAGCTTGTGTTTTGGCTTCATCCAGGGAGTGATCCTGTTGTTTTGGTCTAAGACAGCTCTGTGGTCCAATCTGAGTGGTGTGAGCCATGGTGGAAAAGAGGCTTGCATCAAAATAACAGTCCTAAGCTAAGATGCAAATATAGACATGTGCAATGAAACCCATCCTGGAGCATGTTTTAAATTAGGGCAGTTTCTTGATGTTGGGGAGTGCTGGTTTCAGTCATTGAGTGCAAGGAGTCAGGAAAAGGATGCCTTCATTGCTTCTGTCATGGCAAATGAATAGCATAGCTACGGGGCTGGAGCTGCCATCAGTTTCTGCTCTTACATAACTCTAGCCCTTTATTTGCAAATTTCCTTTTTTTAAGTGTTGAATACAAACTAAAAAAAAAAACCAAAACAACAAACAACCCAAACTAACAAAACCAATAACAAAGCAATGTAATAGCACTTAGGGTAAAAAATATAATGAAGAAGTATTTTTTGTCTGATCCTCAGTTATTTGTTTTATGTTTATGTCATTCATTGCTTATTTCATCTTACTTCAAATGTTCCAGCATTTCTAATTTAGTCTGCCAAATAAGATTTAGATTATAGACTTCCCAACTAGATCATCCTCAGTCTAAATACAGAGATACTATGTTCCCAGAGGAATGTTTTATTTCTTGAAAGCTCTTGGCTGGATATTTGAATTAATTCTTCTACTGAGGGAAAGGGCTTCAGTTTGAGTTCAAAAGCTTTTTCCTCAATTTTACCTGTTTTATTGGGCAATGGGCACATGTATTTTTGTAGTAACACTCTTGTGGGCACTGAGAGTTAATATTGAGGGGAGACACAAGACAATATGGGAGAAGCAGCTAGAGAATAAATACACGAAATTTTTGTCAAGTTTTACAAGTATAGTTGCTGTAGTAGTTGTATTTCACACTGAAACAGCTCTCTGGCATTCCCAAGTTGCCCAACAAGGCCAAGGAATAGCATTTAAGAACTGGAAATGCTTCTGGTGCAGAAGCATTATCAGTATCTGGTACAATGCTCACCTAATTATACCATTAGTGGTTACCTGTCTTCAGGTCAGAGTTAAGCAATGAAGCACAGGAAAATAAACCATTAACCTTAATACCAATGACATGAATAAGTGGCTTTTAGATATCCTAGGCTATTTTTAATACAAGAAAATGCCATTATTGTAAGAGTACATTACAATTGGTCTTTCTTGATTGAACTACTAGCATTCACAGTTTTGTACTTTACTTACAGTTTAAACAATGAAGAGTTTTATTAAGATGACCTGATAATTGACAAATGAATGCAATTCCCAAATTAGAAATGCAGAGCAGAGCACTGGATGAATGTTGTGTCACTGTACATTTATTCTTCCTCCCAACAACATTGATAGGGAGTTTGTTTTTTCAGTTGCACAGAACCTACAGCAAATGCGGTTACACACAAGTTTTCTGATCCTCCAGTGTATTAAAAAAGTTCTACTTTATAAACACCAGATAGAATAGTGTAAGTTATTTGCAGCTGGTAACTATTCAATGAAGTGTGAAACTTCCCCATGAAACATGCCATGCATCATGCTAGCCTTTAATTAGTTATAGGGTCTAGCTCTCTTACAGCTTCAGTGCAGTTTCAGCTCTGCCCCTCAGGGCAATACTGGGACAGTTTTCAAGACTGTAACCTCAATCTGGCATGGGCTATATTTATCTGAACAAGTCACATGGGCCAGCACAGGTCTATAGAGAAAAATATTTGATGCTGATGAGTTGATGTCCACATCACACGTGGATCACCTCACATTAGCTCTAGCTTGGTCTGCCAGTGATTGTAACACTTTGGGTGCAGTCCTGGAGCACAACTTCAGCTTCTGAATTTCCTTGAGAGGAATCCAGTCCATGAGCCCTTAGACTGCTCTGTTGCATTAACCAAAGCACATCATAACAAGGGACAACTGAAAGTTTTACCTCAGAAGTACATTCATGGTGAAGAGTTCATGTTAACATGAACTCCCCCACAAAGAACCATACGGATGTAAAAAGTCGTCATGTGTGAATCTTGCGCAGCAGCTTAACTACATCTTATTCATGTAAAGGTCAGCAAACAACTGAACTCTGACTTTTTTCACAGGCAATTAATTAAAATGATTGCTTAATTTTGTACCAATTAAGGTTTTAGGAAAAAAATGTGGAATTGCTTCCTTATAAATATATAACTTCTTAATAAACACAATTTTTTGCTAAATATTTTCCACTTTTAAATACTTGGCACAGAGTTGATTGACTTCTTAAGACCATTTTGAGTATTTATCAGCAACTCACTGTGGGAAGTGTAGAAGGAGGACTCATTAATGCTGGAGCATTGGCTACCACCAGAACAGGCACAATGAGAAGCTAGTCATGAACTGGTGGTGTGTGCTCTCAGACCTGAGCCTGACCTGTTGTCTGACTGCACCTTCCCATGCTCCATTGATAGATATTCCTTACCTCCCTTTGATCATCTGCACTGCAGACATTTGTATCTGAGCCAGTTGTTTAGACTCTCTTTATAGTTCATGGAGAGAAAAAGACACTTCTGAGGCATGATTTACATGTTCTATGTAGATGTCTATGCTAATATCAGGTGACTCACTGCCTGGAAAGGAACTATTTCTTTCGATTTCCATATTTTTCTTTTACACAGGGAGCCTAGAGGAATGTTTTAAATACAGGAGTTTACATCTTAGATGTTTGAGGATGTCTCCTGAAGATCTGTGTATTTTGCGCAAGAAAAGTCACCTCTGAGAACCCAAAAATATATTTACATGATTCTTACAGAACAATTTCAAGAGGAATTAGCTAATAGGGCATGCTCATGTGCTCATTCTGATGGATCTGGGCACATGAAGTGATATAATGTACCTAAGATCAACCTTGTGAATTTACATATCCACTCAGAGAATAACTTCAGGCCAAATGCTGGGCCGGATACATATCTGCTGCCTGTATGGACATTGTATGGAAGGTGTGGTTTTAGGGGAATTCTCAGAGCTTCATCAAAAATGCTCTCCCTCCTCCCTGCTGCATGAGGGTGGGTCTTACAACATTTAAATTTACAATCACATTTAAAAAAAGGATATTTTTTTTGCTTCAAGTGAGTCTTCATGATTTTGATGATTCCTAGAGTTGCAATTCTGTTGCTTCTGCAACAAGCCATGAAAAAAAGTGGCTGTGCAAAATAATGCCTTGAAGTCTAGACAATAGATTATTGGTTTGTTTTCTGGTTGTCTAATAGGCAGTATTAAAAGTATAATCAAAGTTTATTTTATATCAAGCCTTGAGTATTTTTTTTTTAATCTAGGGAGTACACAGAGCTTTTGTACACTTAGTTTAGAAAACAGTCTTCTGTCAGATTCTGCTGTCCACAAAAATGATAGGAATACCAGAATTGAAGATTAGATATTTCCATGCATTGCTAACTGAGAGGATTTTGCCAAAAGGCAGCAAGGTGGCTGGGACAAGGCAGAACCTGATCAGCTCCACTTGTCTTTTGGCAAATGACATTGTATGCAAATAGCTTACTTGGAAGGGTATATAAATATATATATAAATATATATATACACCCATATATATTACAGCTATGTAAAATAGCTGTATCCATCTGCTGTCATTTAAGAGGAAAGGTTATGGCTCACATGTTGAAAAGGTAATGTGGCTTGGCTTTCTGATTTATAAACCTTTTTTGTACCTCACCTCTAAGATGTCAGCATTTCAAAGGCTGATGAAGTAATCACTATATATAGCTTTTTATCAGTTTTTGTAAAGTGGATTACAGTGAAGGCACTCTTAAACTTGATTTCATGTTTCCTTTACTGAAGGACAAAATGAAAGACTAGGGGTTTAAAAGCAGCTGAACTTAGTACCTCTAGAGACACTTTATCAATATAAAACCATACAATCATTATACTAGAGGACATGCTAGTGGAGACTGTCCCCATTATAACAGCGTAAGAATGGAAAACTCCCTTTGGGGTTGTTGTAATTTTTAGTTAATTAGCATCAAGTCTCTTCTCTTTAGGAAATGTTTTGCTTCACAACCCTCAGTGCTGACTTCAGTGTTGTGGCTGGTGTGGGAGAGTATTTTGCAGGCTCATCATCCACTTGTATTTTGGAAACACTGTATTTGATTCATAAATATACTATATCCTTTGCTTAAATGGAGTATGTGTCCACCATTTTTGACTTCCAGATGTGTCTCCTTCACATTTCAATCACGAGGAAAATTCTTATACTGTGCATTAAGAAAATCTGTCAAGTTTTATGACATGTTTGGGATAGATGTGTCACTGTCATCCTCTAGCTCTGTGCAGAAAAAGGAGATGTAAGAGAATATGACACAAGACTGACCAGTACATAAATAAGGACCAGGAGCCCTGCTTTGCTCCCATGGCTTTGGCAGCCAGTGGTCAAGGCAACTCAGACATGATGCAATGATGTGACCCTGGGTGAGGCTGCTGAGGAGATAGCTTTTTGAGAAAGCTGTAAGAAATCTCCTTTGGGCTCCCCAGAGCTTTTTAAAGCTCTGATATTCCTCATTTGCCCTTTTCAGAGCTCTTTCAGCCATGCTTGTGCCTTGCCATGTAGCTGTCTAATGAAGATTCTGATCTTCCAGGTTGACTTCCCGTCTTGACCTCAGACTTGCCTCAGCATTGTGACTTGTCTAGCAATCCCTGGGATGTGCTAACTTTGGTTGCTGCCACCAAACCTGCTCTGCTCTGCTCCATAGTTTGGCTGTGGTGGGACTTAGTGTTCTGGTGTTTCAAAGGTTTCAAAAATCCATTTACCAAATAGAACAATGGTTTCCAGCTGCTAAAATCTTCTAGCATACTGGAGTTTGTTAGACAGATTTGGAAATTAGGAACAGAAAATATTCTGATTCTGGAAATATCTTGCCTGGAAACCAGGCTACTTTTCCTGCATGATGGCTATCTTTGCTTTTATAGTTTAAGCTTTTACAACTCCTGTTCACTGCTAAAATGTTTATTTGAAATAAGCCACAGTTGGGGCCTTCTAAAGGTATATTCTATTTAACAGATGGTTGCACACTTTCTTTGGCCTCCAGATAATGCTTTCTGAAATAGTTACTGATGTGAAATGCCTTTTCTTCACATTTTCTTTTTTCTCCACATTAAAAAAAAAAGTAAAAAAACCCCTACTCTTAAAGATGTGTACTCAAAGGACCCAAATATCAAGTTCTTTTCTTTAATGATTATGTTTCTTGAAAAATTCAAACACACTTTTTCTGTAGCAGCTTGTAACTCAGAACCCAGTAGTATCCACTATCACTTTAATGGAAGTCAATGACTTTGTGGTTCTGTATTCTTTAATGACTATTAATCAGCAGGCTCTTGCTGAACAGTGATTATTCAAGAGGTTTTATTGCCTTTGTGGGTTTAATTCCCATGTTTGAATAACTCAGAAAGTCACATTTCTCACCTAAGTAACAACAAAGACCTCATCCAGAACTCGGAGTGTCTTACTTCACACCATTTCAAAGTTAAAAAACAACCCCAGCTCCATTTGAATGTCATTAAAAACTGTATTGGTGATTGTGGTTATGGAAGGGTGCCATTGGAACATGAGTTACATTGCTGAAATCACAGCTTGGATACACAGAGGTTCAGCATCTTCTGTGGAAGAGAAAAAGAGGCACAGAGATTGACTGATGCATTTGGTTTTGCTTGCTTTAAAGAGATGTTTACAGTAAGCATTTATTCCAGGCAGTACTTAAACCTGCAGCCTCTCAGGCTGTGCCTCTATGATCCATTTTAGCATGGCCCTGCCAGGCTCGTAACATGTCAGATGCTGCCTGTGACAGTCAGGAATTCACACACAAAAAAAGGTAATTTAAGATCTCCTTTATGACAGCTTGGTCTCCAGAACTGGATTTCTTGCCTTCCAAGTTACTTGTGCAGGTAGTAGTTGTCACCAGCCCTGACATTAGCTTTCTGTACAAACTGACATTAGCTGCTGTTGGGTTTGAATCAGAACAAATCCTGCTCAGAGAATCATGGATGTGTTTTGCCTCTCT
This sequence comes from Cyanoderma ruficeps, assembly GCA_008694505.1. Taxonomy (NCBI): domain Eukaryota; kingdom Metazoa; phylum Chordata; class Aves; order Passeriformes; family Timaliidae; genus Cyanoderma; species Cyanoderma ruficeps. Next base: position 2,441,134 of record VZDJ01004378.1, read on the forward strand.
CCTGTGTCATCTGTCGTCATGGAATGGCCATTTTCATGTGAAGCTTCTTATTGTCTTCCCTTGCCACCAATTAATTTTCTCTGTTTGCATTTAGTTAAAACACAACCAACTTCAATTATACATTTATCTATCATATTCCCACCAAAAAAATCATTGTGGTACTCACTGTAAAGATATGTAAAAGATATACCCTCAATGCCCTCAAAATGGCGCTATAGAAAAGATGTGGCTAGAAGAAATAGGGGGAGGCATCAGGTTATGTTCAGGTTGGTGGTCAAGCTGGAAGCACATTGGAGGTTTCTGTATTCTAGTCTTTTGACCTCAGCCTGCTTCTCCAGCTGCAAGATTCACACAAGAGTTCAGGCATCACCTGTGCCCTCAGGACATCACTTGGTTTTGCTTTGCGGAACTTTCTGTTAAGCTGCTGGAGAGGCAAAATATAAATGCAATTGGAAATTTGTCTATCCAACACTGATGATAACTCCTGATGGGAGTAAAAAAAGATATCTGCTTTTAAATGGAATTTTGTTCATTGTTGAACATCAGGACATAGAGTCACCTATATGAGTATATTCCTGATTTCTGATCATTGAAACAACATATCCTCCATATTGTGTCATGGAAGGTTTTGAGAAAAAAACAAATGTAAAAATGAGATAATATATCCTCCCTAAGACCTGGCTGTTTTCCCAGTGCCTTTTTGCAATTGTAAAAGACCTTTTCCGTAAGAGAAGTTACAGGCATTGTCTGAGTCCCATAGTTTGCCTACAAGCAGTAACACAACAAAGATGATCATGAAAAGCACTGGTTGGACATATTTGAGCACTCTTGGAATTCCTCCTTCCAGCAATGATGTTCTAGGTAAGTGAGACAGCCCTGGGCAAAGCAAAGAAAAACGTTATTCCTTTTACGGAAAGTAGTTCAGACTAGCATGAAATGGGAAGATGGAAAGGATCTGGCTGATGTTAGGAATCTGACGAACCGGCCATCCTGCCCGTGGGGTTTGCAGCCCCGTCCTGCTGCCGGGGCCGAGCCGTGCGGGGCCGGCGCCGCGGGTGCAGTTGCGGGCAGCGCCCTCGAGGTGGAACCTTCTCACCGAGGCTGAGCGGGCGCTCCCGGGCGGGCGGTGCGGCCCTGCCGGGGCTGCGCTCCCGGGGCCGGCCCGGGCGCTGCCGCCTGGCGCCGTGGGGCATCCCTGTGCTATGGTCGCGTGGTGGGCAGAGCCTTTAGGAGCGGAGAAAACTTCCAGAGCCTTCCGGCGAGGTGCTCCCGGCTGTGTCCCATACCCTCCTGGATAGCCCTCGCTCCGCGCTGCCGAAACCTCCCTGGTATCGGGGAATAAATGGGAACTCCGCCTCCCGGCATCCGAGCTGCGAGCCAAAATCGGGGACGGGACAAAGAGCGTCGGGAATCTTATCCTGTGACATCGATCCGCGAAAGGCGGGATGGGGATGGAAGCTCCGCACTCTGGGGGAGACTGCATTAAACAGACCCGGCCCTCGCCGGTGACACCCTCTCTGTGCCCATCCTTGCTCCCGCTCCCCCACCGCCACAGCCTCAGCCTTTACTGGGTTCCTCTGCTGAGAAATCCCGCCGTACGCGTTTGCCGGGCACCGCGCCCCGGGAGGAGCGGGTGTGCCGGGGAGGGCGGTGCCGACCGCGGGCGGGTGGGCCCGGAGCCGCAGCCCGCGACCGGCTGGGGATTCACGTGGAGCTGTGCCGTGCCCTGCCCTGCCCTCTCCTGTCCTCTCCTGTCCTGTCCTGCGGCGGAGCGTCTCCTCCTTCAGCACCAAGAACAGCTACAAGTGTTGTACAACAGCTACAGCCCCGCCGAGCCGAGCCGTTCCCTGCCGCGCCCCGCCGGGCTGAGCTGTTCCGTGCCGTTCTGCGCGGTTCCGTGCAATGCCCGTCCCGCCAGAGCCGCGGTAAGGCCGGCAGCGTCGCGCGGTTCCCGCCGGCGGCTCCGAGCCGTGGGCTCCTGGCGCGGAGCGCTCCGGCAGCGGGGGCCGGGCCGGGGGCGGGGGCTGGGGTGTTTTCCTGTTTGGCTGTGAACGGCTCTGCCGGGCCGGTGCGTGTGTCCGTCGCTGCGACTGAGCGGCAAGGCAGCGCAGGGTTGGTATAGTCACGGAGACTGAGCCACTGACACCAAAAAGTTACCTTGTGGATTTTTTTTTTTATTTTTTATTTTTTTTAGGCGCGGGGAGGAGAAGTGAGGAAGGAGTCAGTGGAGCAGGTTCGGCTTGGCTGTTCGCGAGTGTGAAACATCACGACTGAAACCGCTCTCCTGGATACCTGTCCCAGGCTGAGCTCTCGCATATTAAGCTGACGCTGCTGAGGGAAGCTGTCTGAGACGAGGCTTGTACAGAAATTACCTCATGCTATTCCCGATCGACACCGAGTATAATTCCAGGGACCTCCACAGTAACATGGATATGCAACTCTTTTCGATCAAGGTATTTGTGTATGTGTGTGTCGTCTTTAGTTCTTATTTTAAGCAGACAGGAAAAGGCAAATAATGCACGTTTTGCCTCAGTTAAGATTTTTAGGGAATCCCGGGCAACCCTCTCCGCCTGCTTCGTGGCGCCGGGAGCCTTTATTTTTTTGGCGTTAATTATTTATCATTTTTATTGTCGATATCCTCCCCCAGTCAGATCTAACGAAAGAGATCCCGGACACGGTGCCGTCACAGCAGAGAGCAAAAAGGGAGAATCTCGGAGCTCCCGAGCAGTGAGGTCTCCCCCTGGCCGTCTTAGCCGGGTCTTCTCCCACCCCCAGGGGGAGGGGGGCACAGGGATTTCCTCCGCACTCCCCGCCACCTTGTTCACGTTTCCCTGGCCAGGAGGGAAGAGGGGTCTGCCGCCGCTCCGCGGGTACGGGCACACCCTGCCCGCCACCGCCAAGTTCTCCGGGGCAAGGGTCGGGCGAGGTGCCGGCAGCCCGCCCATACCCTGCCGGGTGGGCTCGGCTTGCTTGGCTCCGCCGGGGACATCCCTGCGTCCTTGGGGAGAGAAGGGGCAGGGGGATCCCCGCCGAGCTCCGTGGGTTTCTTCCTCTGAGGAAGAAGGCGAGAGGCTGTACCGGCACCAGGCAGGGGCTTAACTGTCCTCGGCGTGGAGCAGCATCCCCAGCGCTGGCATGTGCTGGCTGCAGGAACGCGAAGTGTTGGCAGGTGAATTTATGACACGGTTAAAAAACCCAAACCAAACAAGCCATCCAACAGCAACAGCAACAAAAAACCAGAGAAATAAGAAAATCAAACGCAATCCGTACAACAAAACTCAAGTAATAAAAATCAATCAGTGACCAAAAGTGCATGGAAATCCGGCATTGGCATTTTGGAGTTTGCAAGCTTCCGACCTCTGGGACCAGGGATTCATTAAAAGAGCCTTAGGTTTGCATTGAGGGGGGAGCAGAAGCGCATTAAAGCTGACCAGTTGATGCAAGGAGAGGAAGGAATCACCGGCGGCTTGAAATAAAAGGCGACGCTTGTTTTTGCATCGTCGCTAGCGGAGGTGCAGCGCTCCCGGCCGGGGACCAGGGTTCGGAGGGGACCGGCGGAGCCCTGGCTCCAGCCGAGAGATCCGCATGTGCCCTCCGTCCCCCGCCCACGGGCCGCCTCGGCTGCAAGGCCGCGGCAGGAGGCAGCTCCAACCCGTCCTACGGCCGCTCGCTGGAAGGAAGGAGGCTGCGAGGAGAGCCGCGACGAGGCTGTGCCGGAATCCCTCCACAGCACACGCCAGCTGGGGTACGGATGAGCCTGGAAAAAGACAAAAAATAATAAATCTCTGTGCTAAGTAAAGTGGAGAACAATAGGGGGCTCCCTTCGAGGGAGAAGCGCAGCGGTGATGGGCGATGGTCGCGGAGTTGCGCGGGGAGAGCGGGCTCGCCCAGCCCGGGGGCGCTCCCCGGGCCCCTCTGCTGGGCAGGGCCGGCCTGGCTGCGGTAGTCCTTCCTCGGGCCGGGAAAGGTGCCGAGCCGCGCGGAAAGCCGGTGCGTGGCCGGCTGTCGGCTCCCGGCGGTGCGCGCCGGAGGCAGCGGAGAGGGGCGGAGGGGCGGAGAGCGGCGTGCGGTGCGGAGCGGAGCGCAGCGCTGTGCGCGGGGCGCTGCCCAGTGCGCGGGGTGCGGTGCAGGGTCCGCGGAGTTGGCTGCCGGATGCGGTGCGGAGGGAGCGGGTGCGGCTCGCGGCGCGCTGTTCGGAGTGCTGCGAGCAACGCACGGGCGCGCCATGCGCCGGGTACGGAGAGCGGGATACGGAGAGCGGGATGAGGAGCGGCGCTCGCTCGGGGCACTCGCCCGCTCGCCGGGGCTGTCGCCGGGGTCGGGCGTGGACACAGTGGGGGACTTTCCTGCAGGGTGCTCCGAGACGATATTGGCGAATGGCTGGGTTTCTGGGGGCAGAGCCGTTCTTGCAGGGCACTGGACTTCACCAGCAGCGCCTGCTCTGAACACAGCTGTGCGGGCTGGGGAGAGAGGGAGTCTAGTGGGAAGAGGGTCAAATGAAAGCAGAAACAACAGAGAAAGCTCTCCTAGGGTGTCTCGGGAAATCTTGATCATAATTTGCTAGACCAGAGGTGAAACCTTTTCTGAAGGTGTTAGTATTGATGAGGTTCATTAAGTTTTGGGTCCAACCGAGGGCAGAGGAAGATATTCAATGTAGTTTCCTTTTAGAAAATTGTAGGCTCCTCTTAGTCTCACCCCAGCAGAAGGACCTGTGCTGCATTTTCACGGGGGAGCTTGTTTGGTAAATGGATATTTGCAGGGTAGGAAATGAAGGCAGGTGTTCTGGGGTATTTGAAAAGGGGCTGATCAGGTTGGGGGTAGATAACAGACTACACAGAGAAGAAATAGTTCCTGTAAACGAGATGCTGAGAGTGATTCCCTTGAAGTCCTGATTATTGTGTAAAGGTTACCTCTGTGGCAGGGGTACAGCAAACCACTACAGAAGGGCCGAGGTAGATAAGACTACTCACATCAGTGAAGAATTCTCTTGCAAGTTAGGAGTTGCAATGTCAAGGCCAAAGGTTTTCCAAATTCCCTTTTGTTGTCAGCAAAACCCATTAATCTTCTATATGTGTTGGGCTACTGTGTGCAGGTGGCAACACTTTACCTGTTCTGTGTGGAAATTCAGCTATTTGCTCGTTGTGGAATGCTGACCAGAAGAAAGAAGCTACTTTTGTGAACACTGAAATGAATGTTAGCAAGAGAATTCTTTCATAGTTCAGAGGTGTCAGTAGTGAAACATCAAAATAATCAAATTTGTTTTTTTTTTCTTTCCTCCTCAGAATTTAATAATGGAAATCGCCATTGTTTTGTTTTCATTCAGTAAAACTAGATCAGTTTTGTATTGACCAGACAATCTGATATTTTGTGAATGGGTTTTCACTGTTAGAACTTCTCGTATCCTAATTTACAGAATATTTGCTTTATTTTATTTTAGTGCTGTTGCAACCATGCTTTAAATACAATAACAGATTAGGTTTTTTGGCTCAAGCAAAATTTTTAACATTTTTTCTGATGTATTTTTCCCCTTACTTGATAGCTTGTTTTGTCCCTCAGTAGAGGGCTCATATGTCTGTCTAGCAATGTCAGCAATGTCCATCCTGCCTATCCTGCAGAGAGTACTCCTTGCTCCTGCTGCTGTCTGTAAATGTGAGATTTGTAAAAACTGTACTTCCTGATGAACATATTGAATCTTTCTACATGTTTTCATGTAAACTTCAGTGCCAGCCAAAGATGGCTCTTTCAGGAACCTTCTTAACAAATTAGAAACATTTCCTATGTTTAAGTATTAAAATGTCACTCATCTCATTATTTGGACCTTTTCATTAACATAAAGAGGTTCATAATGAGCCTTTCTTTTAGTGCAATGAGCCTGTGGTTGGAGTCATGACTGGTCTGGGTTCATTCTGATGCACTGGTTCTGGTAGTGTGGTACAAAAATACACAACCTTGAGTACCAAATATTTGATAAAGCTGAATGATTTTATGAAGGAAGTAATTTCAGAACCAGACACTACATGCAGAAGTTTCCATCACCCCTGTCTTGCAGTACTCCGCCTCCTTAGGTTTAAAAATAAATATATATTCTAGCAGAACAAGTGGAGGTTTGTGCTGAAATACTGACTTTAAAAATAGCAATATGTTCTGATAATGCCAGATATTTTTAATGAAATAAACCCAAGAGAAGCATGTATTACAAGGTGACTGGAAGAAACACTTTGTGGTACACTTACTCTTGAGCTGTGTGGGGGAAATACATGAATTTCTTCTCTGAACTCAAGTTTCTAGTGAACACCAACTACTACAGTGGGGAAGCTGGTAAATCAAGAATATATTTGCATTAATTCAAACTTTTATGGTCATTTGGAAAAGGACAGCATTTTACTTGAAATGAAATCTCTGCACATGAGAAAAGTTCATTCAGGCTTTACAGCCCAGAGGCCTATACTTTTTCACTAAAATTCATTGATAAAAATGGAATTAATTTAGATCATATGCTTTCTGCTTAGCTACACAGGCTTGAAATGTTCTGTAAAAGGTAATGTTAATCAATATATAAAAAGCAGTGTGCCATGAATAAATTAGGCAGTATAATAGAAGCTTTTATTTCTTAGGTAACATTAAAAAAAGACTAAAAGGTCTTAAATTTTTAAAAAGAACACTTTAAAGTTTTATTTCTGTTTTATAGACAAGCAGTGGACACTTGCAGCTAAGAAACATACTTCTTCACAAAACCATGCAAGCTGAGGCAAAGCAATTAATGCTTATGAAGACTATAATGTTGAAAAATGCTAATTGCCAATTCATTTGATTTTCAGTCAGTTCCAGATAAAGTATTAGACTGATGACCTTGGGCTCACTGTAGCTTCTGTACTGTTAGAATTTGGCTTGCAATAGCTGAATTCACCACTATTTGTTTGCATGAACACTGACACTTGCTTTAATTTTTGGGCATTCTTTGGTTGTAAGGAATTAACCTGCAGCTGAGAAAGAGAAAAAGCAGCATTTTTTTCCTTCAGGAATATTTTTCCTTTTTCAGTGCTACTTTCTTCTCCATATAGTGTTAAATAAGAGTAGTCTTATCTTTTATTCCCTTAGTGAATTTCTCCCTGCCTGGTTTGTACATACATGCATGGACTAATGAGTTCATTGTGGCACCATGAAGCAGATTGCCTCCATACCTATTTTAGGTCTATTCTTTACTATTTTGAACCCATAACCATGTTGTTTCTACTAAGGCAATCAAAACAACAGATAATTGTGGCTAGTTAGTAGTTCAATCTTTTCTCTATAGTGTGGGCCATATGAGAAACATCCCATGGGCGTGGGTCAAATCACACTGTAGTGTGTGTCAAGTTGTTCAGTTTGTGAATGACTCTTGAGTTTGGCACACAGGGCTGAAGCCTAGACAGCTTTGTAACCAGTGTGCCTAAAAAGAGCCAAGGGAGAACAATGGGATTATCATAAAACAGCACAGATTTTGTATCACTTGGATTGAACCCTGAGCCAAACTCACACAAAACTAAATGCCAAAAGGCATGGAAAGCCCTGTGTGCTGTCCTCAGTTGCAGTGATTTTATTCATGCCCGTCAAATGTTTCATTTTCAACTGGTTCTAATACCTGATCGCAGTGAGGTGGTTTCACATTCAGTAAAAGACTTTCCATTGTGAATTTTTTTCTCAGGTCTTCAAATAGCCATCATTTAAACACTCTACTTCACTTTTATGAACTTAGTGTTTTTGTGTAAGGAAAACATGTGACAAAATTAATGTAAGAAGAGGATTATCAATTTAAAGCATTATCAAAGTGCATTTTGAGTTTTGTTACCACATGCTATAGAAAAGTTTTGTGGTTTTGTCTGTAGTTGTCTCCTAGTGTGACCATATTTTTGGTAGGAACCAGTCAGATCACTAGGGACAAAGTAGATATTTACAGATGAGCCTGATGCCTGGGTTTTCTGTACCAGCAGTGATATAGGCACTTGTTAAGTGTGATCAATTTCCTAGTAAGTCAAACTTTTGTAAAGAAAAGGATAAGGTGAATTGTGCCCCAGGATGTCCACTGCTCTCCATAGCCTGTAACAGATGTATTGAGAGACTGGTTCAGATGCAATTGCCCACAGTGTGCCTGTCTTGTATCAGGTAAAATTACTTCTCCCTTTCTTCTCCTCAGAGGTTTAAAAAATTATTCAGGCATGTATAATTTTGTTAAGAATTGAAATAAATAAATGCCTTCACTTGAGAATTAATGTGTGGGCAATTTGGAGATATTTATAACAGTCAGTCAGGTGTTTAGATATGTAGGCTGAAATTCTCATCTTGTTAAAATCAGTAGGATCTCTCCAAATGTCAGTGCAGGCACAACATTGTTCCTATTTAATGTGGTCCAAATGCAAGCAGAAAATAGAGACCTTGTTTATGTTAAACCTCAGCTCAAGTCAAATATTGGAAAAGGAATGTTGGATGTTCAGCTGGTTTCCTAACATAATATGTTGTGCTCTTTTTACCTGAGAAATCAGCTACCTTTTCATAAAAATAATTTAGTGTTAGACATGATCTTGAAGGAGATTTAGATATATAGTTAGGCCCCCCCCAAGTGAATTCCACTGGAAAAATAATCAGTCTAACATCCAAATGAATTGAATGTGCTTGTACTGCACTGGCTGAAGGGTGTACTTAAATTCAGGCACCCTGATTACTCCATTGTCATAAATGAGACCTCTCCAGGAGTGAGAGTGTAAGTGGTTATTGCACTTCTGTAGGCTGGAGCAGAATAATAAAGTTGAACAGAATAATGCAGGAAAACAGAAAATACAATGTGTTATGGATAAGATCTGTTTCTGGGTGTCACACAACATGAAGTTAAATATCAGTTACTGTTCAGAATCTGAACACCAAGCTAAGTTTAGTTCCCTTGATTCGGCTGTTGCTCTGCTGGCATCATCAATTTCCTGGCTTATAGTATAGTGCAGCCAGGTGTTCAAATTCACTGAAGGCCAAGATTTGCTAACTTAAAGAACATTGAAAGTAAAACCTAGGTGATGTAACTGCTATTCAAAAGTAAATAAACTGTGTGACAGGTATAAAACTGCTGAAGTAAATGGTATTTCTCACTGTTTTTTAAAATTAGTTCTTTTTTTTTTTTTTCAGAAGTACCTCAGCTGTAGGGCAAAATACAAGGACGTAAGCTACTGACCTCCTTTTAGGACCAGACATACTACCCTACTCCTCACCATCAATTAAGAGCAATTGAAAAACCACCTCAGAAAAGCTGGTTAACCCGTTCCATCAGTGGACATCTTTTGTAAAACACATTTTATGTACTTCTGCTGAGATCTTTTTTTCTACCTACCTACCGCATGGTTCTATATGACTTATTGGGCACTGATGGTAGCCCCCAGAAAGTGCAGTTTCAAATGGTCAGCCTCATCCTTTAGCAAGAAGAAAACCTGGATACTGGATAGCAACAACGTCTTCAGAGAAAATGGTATACGAAGGCAAACGATTGGTTTCCTGCCATTGTTTCTTCCTGTTAACAGCCAAATTCTACTGGATACTCACTCTGATGCAAAGAACTCATGGCCAGGAATATGCCCACTCCATTCGACTGGATGGGGACATCATCTTGGGAGGACTGTTCCCCGTTCATGCCAAAGGGGATAGAGGGGTGCCTTGTGGGGAGCTCAAGAAGGAGAAGGGAATCCACAGACTAGAGGCAATGCTGTATGCAGTTGATCAGATTAATAAAGACCCTGATCTTCTTGCCAATATCACCTTAGGTGTCCGTATCCTTGACACGTGTTCCAGGGACACTTATGCGTTGGAGCAGTCCTTAACATTTGTGCAAGCATTAATAGAAAAAGATGGTTCAGACGTGAAGTGTGCAAATGGTGACCCACCAATTTTCACTAAGCCAGACAAGATATCAGGTGTGATTGGTGCTGCAGCAAGTTCTGTGTCCATTATGGTTGCAAATATTTTGAGACTCTTTAAGGTAAGTAACGTTTTCTATCTTTTTTTTTTTAAATTTCAAGAACAATGAAATAAGTGAAGTGGCTGTGTTGTCAGACTTTCAAAAAAGAAAGGATACTTTTCACATTCAATAATCTAAAATCTGAAAGGGCTGGTTTGCCCTTTCAAAGAAAAGGAGGGAAAAAAATACCTAAAAGCAGTGTTTGCAGACCCTATTTTAAGGTGCCAAGTGCTTCTTTTAAAGTTCTGAGCAATCTGTGCACATTTTAACTCTTTGGGGATTTATGTCCTTACTTTTATATTACTCAAATTTGCTCCATGTTGACCATTTATGCTCATCAAGACTGGGTTGGGCTTGATTTCCCAAATTCCCAGGAGAATGAAAAATAAGATTTTAACACAAATTTTTTGGTGGGCCAGGTAATTTTCTTACATAGAAAGATATGCCAGTAACAATCTAGTACTATTGATGTGCATGTCTAGCCAAATGAAATGTACTGTAATAGCTGTGATTTTCTTGAAATTTTACCTCCTCCATATTTTCTGCAAGGTGATATTTTTTCCAGACTTTGTTATCACTTTGTGAGAGATTATTTTTAGGCAGCAGTTCTAGTGGCATTTGTTTCCAAATACTTTATGAAGTTCAAACATTCTAGATAAGGAAAAAGTAAACCTGCCACTTTTAAATTTGCTAAGTTAGATAGGAAGATGACCACATTCTAATCAATCAACTTGGATGGAAATGATCAGACAACAGAGATTTTATTTTTAATCCTTTGCAGCAGCAAACAGATGATGGTAAGTTGAGCACTTTTCTCTATGCACAGGACAATTGTAACATGTCTGAATCTATTACTGTCCTACCACCCACTGTTCTTTTCATCCATTCAGAAATCTTGCCTTATTTCATACAACTTTACAATCACCAAAACCCACTGAAAGACCATTTCTTTGACTTTGGCACAGAAAATTCTGGTCATATTTAATACTGCTGTTATGTATTTTGAAAAGTGTTGCACTAGTTTTCTAATTGTAAGTGAGATGGATTAGTAGTAAAGATTGGCCTTTTTTTATGGTTTCTCAGCAAAGTGCATTTCAGTCATTTAAATGGAGATTTTAGTCCTTCCTTTGATTCTCTCTCAAAGGAAATAATGATGGATTTACAGTTCATTGGAGGAACAAAGTGACTCCTGGGTTGTGGTCAGTTGCTCCTTTCAGTCTCAAAACTGATGCTCAGCTGCAGTTACTGCACAGGTTTGAGAGTAGTGGACTCGTTCTAGTCATAAGTTTTATTTATGAAAATCAAGTACACAAGACTGAGCTAAGACTTAAAAAATGTTCAATATAGAGAGCACCTCTGGAGTTGTGCATGGTGGGGAGGTTTATCTGTCCTGGGAATCATCAGGCATGTTGCAGGAGGCATCTATTTTTCAGTTCACATCCTTTTTTGAAGTTGTGTTATCCTATTAAATAATACGTATTTCTGAAATAATGATAAGTGGAGTGGTCACTTTAATACCCATTGTGATGCAGGGCCACATAGTCTATAACTTATACCCAGTTGAGTTGAATAGGGTTCTATACACTGATTTAAGAAACTAAGCCTGGTAAGACATGCATTAACTGTGAATTAAGAACAGCAAGAAGGAAAGAGGCCTATGAATTGTCTAAGATAGCAGCAATTTGTCTTCTGAAACCTTGACAGCTACCTCCTGATTTACATTATGCAATAAGATTGCAAATAACATTCTACTGCAGTCTTAATCAATAGAGGGTCATGTGATATCCCCTCTGGGGAAAGATCTTATTTACCCATTTAATTGATGTAACACAGCTGCTGGCAAAAGGAGGAGACATCTCTTCTAGTTTTAAATATAGATCCTGTACAAATATTGTTAATAATGTAAAAAATTTGATAAATTATACCCTTTAATGTCTGATGATGGACCTGCATGTGAAATCTGTTTCTACACTTTCCTCTCAAAGTGAATCTCTTCATGAGTAAAGGCTTCTGGATAAGGCTCTGGGTTAGAAGCACCATAGAAACCACTCACAATGGTTATGGTCAAGAGGATTAGGAAATTGAGGCTGATTTTCTAGAAACTTAGATTTATAATCCAGTTTGGGTTGTACTCAGACCAAAGACATAGGCTGAAATTTTCAGCTGATGCATCCCCACAGCTTTGTAGCTGAGGACCTGGACCTTGGCCAGTGCTCATGGAGGTTCCAAGCATGAAATTGTGTTTACTGTATCTTAGTATATGTCAAGGTGGGACACTCAGCTGGGGTAAATGTCTGTACTTTCATTGAAGTCAGCAATCACCATCATGCAAATGCCTGTTTCCATTTTATCCAGGATGAGTGTGATTAATCTGCATTTCTGTTTAACAGTACTATTTAGAAAGTTTAACCTGTAATTTGAAGTTCAGTATTGTTTTAATACCTGCTCTGAAGTTCCTAAATGTCAGAACTACATATTTTTGAGAACATTATTTTCCAGCAAAATTTTAATTTGTAATGAAATTGTGAGAAGTATATTACATCTCTCAATATGAATACACAAAGATAACCTAAGAAGTGCTACTCTCAGCAGCCTGAAATTTTATGCTATTTTTCTTTTTCTTGTATTTTTTTCTTTCTTTTATTGATTTTACAACAGAAAACATACAGGTCAGTAGTTCTAGCTGATGATGTGGTTGATAGCATAAACTGATAGTAAATGCATTCTTTTATCTAAGTGTTTCCATGAGAAGAGGGGAGAGAGGCCACCACAGAAAATGACCTCTATCTACAGACTTTCATGATCAAATGGCTTGCCTTGAATTCTTCTCTCCTTTCTCCTTCTGTGAATTTTGAGGGCCTTTCTGCTTAACAAGTAATTTTCCATTGATCTTACCCTTAGTAGGTCCAAAACATTAAGGTATAAATTTGGACAGACTTAATTTCACCAGGTGATGGTTTTAGATTTTCCAGAGGCACTTTACATACAGGAAACACTGGAGCATGGAATTAATTGCGTGCAAGTGGACCTGTTAGTCCTTGATTATCATCAGGTTGTTGATTTTTGCCATAATTTTAAGTTGTTTTTTTTCAGGAAACATCAGGAGTGGGCTGCTTCACAAAGAGAATTGAGACAAGGGATCATAGACTGGTAGGATCTATTGAGGAGCTGGCTGTCTTAGTTAAGCAGCTCTCACTCTGACAAAGAATAGCTTTATATTGACTCAATCTGTCAAAATATAACTCTATGTCCGTCCTTATATTTGTTTTACAGAAATTCTGTTCTCCTATAGGGTGCTTAGGCATGACTAGATGGGAACTTTTATCTGTTTTGTGTGACACTTCTGAGCATCTGGGTGGTTTCCCAGGCCTGCCAAACTTGGCCTGGAGGAAACAAGAGACTATGTAACTTGGCTCACTTCATGTGTTGCGTTCCCTGCCTGTATTCAAAGCTTCTACTTCTTTGATGTCTGAATAGCTTATGTCAATGGTTAAAATCTGCTGTAAAAAGAGAGGCGTTTGTTTATGCTTGTGTCCTCGCAGCTAAACCCCACATACTATTTCTGAACTCCTTGGTACACTCCATCTGTCACCTTCACACATCTTCTAGCTGGTGTCACACTAGGAGCAGCCTGGGGATGATGGTTTGCATGCAAATTGAGATGGGTGGACAGTGTGCTTGGTGAATTGTGATCTCAAGCTTTTATGTATATATTTATGTACATGTCTATAAGGTCAAATATTCATCAACAGCTTTATTCCTTCCTTGCCTTACTTTGCCTCGCCTGGCCTTTCCTTGTCTCACCTTCTGTTTTCACCAGTTTCCCAAGGCTAAATTACTTATTTCCTCTTTTTGGTCAAATTTTCTTTTTCACTGCAGAGCTGTAATAGGTGCTGTCTGAAGGGACTAATATTCATTTCATGCACATTTGCCTCATACATTTCATACACGTTTACCTCTAGAGAAGTACAAGTACAAATGACATTACGGAGTAACACTTTCAACTTTATGGCAGCCATCCAAAATGCAAGGGATAGTTTCTTTCAGTAAATCTAGAAGTGAATATATTAGTTCCACTTGCATTTTGCTTATTCACTTTGATTGTTTCATTGCCTCATTTTGGATTTCAGTGTATACCTTTGCCTGGTAGCTTTGCACAGCTACTAGGGCTATACTTGGATGATGCTATTTTTGTGCTTAGTTGCATGTCTTTTTATGTTTGGCTGCCATTTGGCACTTTTGCTGCCTTGTGTTCTAGACCTGCATAGAGCAGCAGACAGGCCTCCCAGAAATGAGGGCATTACCATAGTACAGAGGCTTATCTCACTGAACTTCATAAATGCTGGGCTTGGAATTTAAATTGTGGCAATGGAGTGCATCTCATGAAAGGAATATGATGTAAATAAAATGTGATAACATTTTGCCACCTAATTTCAGAGAGAACAATCATATTTTTCTGAGGCAATCTAAGGCATACAGAGATCCTGGTTTAGACTCTATATCTACAGAAATATTTGCACCTCATGAGCATTATAGACTTCAAAGGCTCTAGGAAGACGCAGGAGTCAGTCTGTTCCATGTGTGACTGCGGGCCCTTTCCATAATGGAAAGGCTGTATTATATGCTTTAAAGAAGTAAAGAGGCTCACGAATTTTACCCAACATATTGGTACTCATTTTTAAAAATGTACTGCACTGACTAAAATATATCCATTTTCTGTTCACTGTGTCCTGCTACATGTGCCAAAATTTTCCACTGCATACCATTTGAAATATGTAATAGGTTGATTTTTTTTCCTGGTGGTTAAAACATATGTTGAAAATTTTGTGTGAAGTATGAAGAAAAATTGTTGTATGTACAAAGAAGATGACTAAAACATTTTGAAAGAGGCCTTAAGATGAACATATTTATTTTAATTTTGTTCTAGATAATATTTGCACTTTCTGAATAATTTTTAATTATAAAAGAAACCAAAACATCCCATTTAATTTTTACAGTGCTTTTTTGTAGCTTAGTACATGCATATATCTGTTTAATGCCTGAGCATCTTGTCTTGTTATGGGCTGGAAAATACCTTTACTATAATTATAATTTTTTTTCATAATTTAACTTCTTTTGCATAGAAGAAACATTCATCTCTCTTTATATTTCTGTGGCAGTACACACTTGATTATGCAGAAAACCCCTTTTAACTCAATCATGGTGCTTCTATCAGTGCCGGGTTAAATGTGTGTGGTCAAGAGAGGAAAATACCAGGTCAGCACCATGATAAAATTATAGGTACAAGAGGTACTTTGCTAGCATCAATAATGAAATAGTTGCCAATTTTTTTAGTTGCAGCCAGAGGAAATAATAGGTTTTCAGATTCTGTGAAAACTGCTAGCACTGATTAGCATCAAATTTTATTTGTGCTAAGCTGCTTGAGGCAAGAGAGTACAAAACCAACTCGATGCATTCATTCATTATTTTACAGTATATTAGTATATTTTACAGTGTATTAGTTCCTAAAGTATTCCTTCAAGAGTTTAAGAATTTTGGTTTCTCACATTCCTAGATTGAACTATAACCTGTGGTTAGAGCAAAAGGGAAATCTGCTTTTCTGAGTTATTTTCATTTGTTTGTCATTGGTTTGCTAGAAGCCTTGAGAAGCATCTTCTGATCTTTTTTGTTCCTTTTTGTCATTTTGATTTGTTTGTGTTTAAGCATTTTACAGGAACAATCAGAAGCTTGATTAACATTAGATAAATGTTTGTGATGTCTCATCCATTCTTGTAGGCATGTTGAAAGTATCTAAAATGCTGAGGGTTTTAGGTCATTCCGTAAGTACAGTACATGAGCACCTCACAAAGAGAGTGAAACTGTTAAAGACCAACAATCTGATTTTCTTTCTACTTCCCTGAGGGCAGGGAGTAGATATCTATATATATATCTCTACATGGTTCCCTCACATGAAGGAAACTGCATATGCAGAGAAAATGACTTCACCCTTTCATGGGTGAGACCAGGTGACACAGGCAATCCACAGCCATATCACATACTCCTTTATTCCCCCAAATCATGGGTCTGCATGCAAATTACCAGGAGGGATTGATTCCTGACCCATGATGACTTCTGAAGCCTGTCAGAAAATTGGAAGATTTGGCTGGCACAGGTCATGGCCGAGTTATAGACTGTCCTGACAGTCTGACAGTGGAGGCAGATGAGCTGTTGCTGAGAGATGTGCTCTGAAATAATGTGATTTACCAGCATAGACATTGCTGCTGATTTCTCAGGACAGAGCTCCTCTGCTCCTACGTCACACTGAAGGGAAGCCAAGACACTGCAAGGATCATTGATGCTTTTTCAGCGCTTTACTACAGCAATGTTAGTTTTATTAGTTGGAATGAGAACCAAATTAAGATGACTTTTCTCCCTGGTGTTTAATTGTTTCAGTACAGTAGCAGTTGGGCAATATGAATAGTCCTGCATTCTGACTATCATCAGAAATCAGGCACTATTTTGTTACAGCCAAGTGGTATATTTTGTGTGTTTGCTTATTTCCATTCTCACTATTTTCCCTAAGGCATATTGTGCTTTTAGGATAAAACTGGTTTAGAGTGCTTAAATGTATATCCTTGTGCTTCCTAGCATTTATCAGAGAAAAGAAGTCATCAGAACAAAAGTCTTACTGGAGGACACTAATTCCACAGGAATGAATTAAATAGCCAAGAGCAAAACGCTCCTCTGGGCTGGAATCTATATGTACTCCCAGCAAGATATTATGTCCCCTATCTCTCTGACAGGACAATTAAGCATTTAAGTGAGCCCTTAAATTAGGAGGCGGTTGGCCCTTGGCTGTCTGTGCCCTCAATAGAGAGAATAAAATGCTTTCAGAAGGGGACTGGGTTGATACGTGCTTGCACTTGCATCAGATAGAACCTCTTCTCACTGGAAGGCTTTGGAAACCTTTGATGGAAGTGATAGGAGGTTTTATAAGAAGATTTCAAACACCTGCAAGGGTGGTGCCAGTTTCTTAAATCCTTTCTCACTTTCCTTTGGAAGGAATTTTACTCATCTCCCTTTCTCTTTCTTTTCCCACACATTTCTTTCTTTCTCTAGTTTAATTAAGAAGAGCTACTTTTTGATTGCTGTTGCCAGTATTTTTCAAGTGACTATTTTATTCCATAGTCTTCAAAGAAAATTTTTTTCAGACATGCTGAATAAGCTAGACTCTGACTGAGTCTCGGTTTCTGCAGGTTGTGAGGATGAGTGTGTCAGCAGGAGGAAGAGCTGTAAATTAGGAAACTTATGAGAGGGATCTGTCTGTGGGGATAACAGGAAAAAAGGGAAATGCTTGTTGAAAGATTGAACTCTAAAGGGACAAGGGTCTCTATATATTTTTGTCTCCCTGTAGGATTTCTTGTCTGGCACTTCAGATAGATACTGAGCTCTAACACTTCTCTGAAGTAAACTATTTCTGGTAGCAATGCTGAGACATTCCATGGTATTGAGAGATCTCTCTTCCTATTGTATTTCTTTTACAGCTTGAGACTGTGGGACATGAGCAAAAGTGATTTCTCTGAGCTGGAATAATTCATCTTTTGAATTTTGGCTCATGATTTTTCACTAAAGGTGCCTCCAGCATTTAGTTATGTAGCAATGGTATTTGTAGAAGCAGAATCTCTATTCCTTCTTCACTAGTGCATTTTGCACATGGCTCTTCTAGAAAATGGAAAGTAGCAAAAGTATGATAGCTCATTTTGGGTGTCATTCTATGAAAAGTGCCTAACAATATCCATAAGATTATTACTTTGAGAGTGGCTCTGTTACATTTAAAATGCCATCACAATTGTCTTCCAGGCGGGGCATAATTTTGTTAAGCAACTCCATTGCATTACAGGACCACTGATCTCCTGAAGTGATGGTTACTCTTATTCAGATAAAATGTCTTTGTTTTTTGCTTTCAAAGTGCTGTGAAATATTAAGGTCTTAGTGAAAACTTATGACCACAATTTCACTTAGGTAATTAATTGGAGAAGCTATCGACCCTACAATGGTTCTCTAGACCTGACAATTTGGAGACAAAACCTGGGAAATGCACTGAAGAAAGGGACGGTTTTCTTGCCATTCTGGTTTCTTCTCTGGGTACCATGAGTATGCTTTGGTTTTATGAGTAGTGCTGAAACACAGAAAGTGTCCTAGATGAGCTGACCTCCTTGAGGGCTGCCATCTAGACAAGAACTTACCAGCCTAGAAGGTGTGTAGTATGAATGTAGGTGAAGTTGGAGGAGGTCTCCAGACTGACCTGCCTGTTCGGATGATAGGTAAATGGACTATTAAATAAAGTGGAGCATGTTGAAATTCAGTGCTATATTAAGACAATACCTATTGACTAATAGTAGAAAGGAGAGAATATGTAGCATATATATGTGTGCTTTTGTAAAGGATGTTTACTATGTTGTTGTATTACTGTAAATTCATTGACTGTGGACCACATAGTTCAAACAACCTTTCAAGACAGTGCTGTGGGAGAAGAGAATATATCTTGGCAGTCTGAGACAGGAACAAATTTATCATTAGGAGCAGCATCAAAAAACCTGGGGAATTCAGACTGTGCTCGCTGCTATGGTGTCTGGGACCAAACCAAAACCACAGAAAGAGACAAATAGGCTGTCAGGGCTGGTATCATACACTGAATGGAAAGTGCAAAGGCCAAGACTGTAGATGTGTTGCTGCAGGGGCATGACTTGTTTTAGGATTCAAATTTCTGGTTTCTGTGTTGATGAGACGCGGACAAGTAGTGTAAGTAGCTGTGTTTTTCTACAGCTGGCTGGATAGGACCTACTTGTTGAATTCTGCTTACTCAAAAGGGAAGCAGAGTCTGATTTTTGTGTGACTTTTAGTCTTGCTTACATGAAGAAGAATCCCTGAGAGAGCAGTGAATTCCAGGGAAGCCAGTGAATGATACCACTCTTAAACTCGATTTATCCAGAGGCAAATAATGTCCTATGTCCATTAAAATATTGTGTCATCACCGTTAGTAAGCTTTGTATTTGACCAGGGTTTGTCCAGCAGGCACACAGAAAAAGTGAACATGGGTCCTCTATTGCTTTATGTAATTTTCAGATATGATCATCTTGATGTATTGTTGGTAGCAGTCTGAAAATAGATAGGAATATGTTCAATTAAAAGAGATTTTTCTTTTTATTATATGGGACAGTAATGATCTCAGGGGAGCTGGCAATTTGATCTCCACAGACATGCCTCTCCAAATAATAATTTTATAATATGGATAAACTACAAAACTAAAACTCCAAATTCCACTCCTAAAGAGGAGTAGTAGAGCACAGACATATATAGCTAGAGCTAGGATATTGTTTCAGGAATGAAAATATGGGCTGACTATTAGAAAAAAAAATATTGCCAAGAAATACACTCTCATATGTTGTCTAAAGTTTAATCCAGTTGTATATGATGAGAAAAGTGCCAAATTTTCTACTTCCTAGCTTTCTGAAAATTAGGTTGGATAGAAGTATAAAAATTTACATTTTTTATACCAGTAGGAAAATGATCTAGGTAAAATAGCCAGTGTTTTCCACTCCTAAATTTGATGGTTCTGCTTGTCATCTTTTGCACAACAAAGCACAGGATTTAAAAGTTACCAGCTGCTATATTTGCTTTCCAAAGTGTGAAGAAAACATGTATTGTCCTGAGGATTAAAGGGCTGATTCTCTTTGTGCTCAGTTCAAGCAGAACTGAAGTGTTTGTAATGAAAGTAAAAGCTATTAAAAAGCATGAAACATGAGAGAAAAATATCGTGTTTATGTCTTCTTTGTTGGATAGGATTTGATGATACCCTTAGAAAGTTTTAAGTGTAAACATTTGTCTTTTTAACTAGCATTTCTTTTGTGCGTGTTGCAAATACTTCCACTTGCAAATCCTAAGTGCAGTTAGAGCTATTGTTTCAACCCGCTGGGAACTGTTTTGCCAAATATCATCCGAACAACAAAAACTTATCATCTGTGAGCTAGTTCTCATCTCCAGTACTAACTAAACAACATTTTGGAAACTGGATGTGTAGGATATTAGACACTGCAAAGAAAAAATACTTTTTCTAGTGCTAGTTTTGGTGACTGGAATAAGATAGGAAGATAGCTGTGCTGTATACGGGAGCAAGAAATCTTGCAGTTGAAACAGATGCTGAGAGTGCCCTGTGACTCAAGGTATGATTTCCTGCCATTCCTGCCAAGTTTCAAAGCTTGTGAGGTTTTTTTTTTTTTTCTCTCCTTATTTCTATTTTTGGGCTGAATAGCAAAGAACTTGTGCTTTGGGAATGACAATTCACCATTCTAGTTATCCTTATTTTGTGGTGTCTTTGCATGCACATCAAATAATTATTCCGGCCTGCAGGAAAGAATGAGAGTAAAGATGTAAAATGTTGATGAGGATGCAGGGTATTTTTGGTATGGATCACATAATCACTTGGCTCAATGGCAAGCTGCAAAGCTTTGTGTGAGTGTGACAGACTTCCCTTGGTGTGGTAGTGCTCGTTGGAGCCTTACGTCCTTGGTCGTGCTTCAGTACAGTTCTTCTCTGTGACCTTGGGCAAGACACACGGCAGTGAATCCTCAGCCTGATGATGCCTGTGGAGCTGAGTGCCCAGGGGCTCAGGAGAACTCATGTCCAGGGCTCACTGCCCCTACTTCCCTGGTTAGAGCACTTCTGTGGCTGAAGGGATTTGTGAACATAAAGGCTCCTTGATAATCAGATATAAGAGTAAGGGGTGGGGGCATATAAGTACTTCAGATAGCTAGTCCTTAACGAGGGATTCCTTGTATCCTCTTACACAGTTCTCTCCCCTGGGTTTTGCTATGAAAGGAGATTATCCAACTCACAGCATGATTTAAATATGCAAGTCATCAGTCTCAGGAGCAAGTGGTGAAGCCTTCCTGACCTGTAATCAGAGGCTGTACATCCCCCTTAGGAAACCATGAAAGTCAAAGAAAGAGAACTCCAGAGTCAGGAAAAGGTATTTGGATTATTGCCCAATTATATTAAAATTGTTAAAATTCATATCTGCAACATACATTAGAGTGATTGGGAAAAGAGGAATGTCTATCTTTCTTATGACAAAACATGAAATTAAGTCATGTGGGATTAAAGAAAATTAAGATAAGTGTGTGTGCAAATGTATGTTCTACTAAGCTGAGAGGACTTCCTGTGTTCTTAAATGTTTGAAAAGTGATCAAAACAGTTTTGTAAAAGACTTGTTAGCTGAACATTATGCAAGTATGTTTCTTGGTGTCTCAGGAACCCTTTTTTTCCTTCATTTTTCACGATGATTTCATTAGAAGTTTGTTTGCTTTTCTCTAAATTGAATAAAAATCCCTAAGAATAGGCACCTCCTGTCAGCTCTGTGTTGAATAACTGCCTCATCTATTTACCAGGAGCTAAGAGGAGATTTCACACCTTTTAGAAAAGGTGATTCCTAATTTAAAATTTCCTCCTTTTCAGTTGTTTTTAATCTACCCAAAGCATGAATGCAATATTGTGAGCAAGGCTCTGCAAATAATTATTTTGTTTGACAGCTGAACCGAAAATGAACATTAATTTTATTCTGAACCAAAATGATCATGTTTTAGTGAAACTTGGGGGCTTCTTTTTTGGGTTGGGTTTTCATTTCTTTTGTTTGTTTGTTTTCTTTCTGTTCTGGAGATTTTATAATGTAAAACAAAAATTATAGGTTTGAAATGTCAGTCTTGGGTACCATTCATGAAGTGCTGGTGCCCCTCTTACCCCACTGTTTACTCATGACTTAAACAAGGTTCTTGGGCAAATCTTTTGGATTCAGAGAAGGAAATAAAATACAACTTAGGAGATGGTGTAGCTCAACTCCAGTCCTCACAGACACAGACAAGACTGCTTTATGGTAAAATTGTGAGTTCTGGACACAGAGGGTGAGAACCCTGCAGAAATAGGGCTGCCTGGGCATTCTGTATGCAATGAACTTCCATCCAGTGACTTTCATTTCTGCAAGAACAGGTCTTATCTCACCAGTCTGCTCTGTGCAGAACTTTCCCTGGAGAGCTCTAATCTCAGAGCTGTTTGCTACAAGAGGTCTCTAATGGTGCATCTTCTTGAAAACTCTTGCCTGCTCTTCTACCTCTAGACAGCTGGATGCATGTGGATGTTGCTGTTGCCAGATGCTGTCTATTCACTGATGATAAGCTTTCACAATGGGAAAATTTTACTTCATCCATGCTAAAATTCATTAAATGTTCATTAGAGTAATGATTTAAACTTAGCTATTCCCATTCCTCACTGAATACTGGACTATACAGTGAATTACTCTCAGGCGGGTCCAATGGAAGTTTAATTGTTTGTGAAAACATGAACAGCTTCAGCCGCAGAGACTTTCATGTCCAAAACCCCTATAACTCAATAGTTAGTTGTTCCCAGCTGAGTAGTTTAACCACCAGGCTATTAAGTATAATTCAGGCAGCTACTGCAGCCTCATTTTTCCTTTTGGAACATACTTTTGCATTGAGAGGATAAAGTACAAAAAAAAAAAAAAAAAAAA
>VZDJ01004378.1:2463677-2587432 GCA_008694505.1 Cyanoderma ruficeps
AAAAAAAAAAAAAAAAAGACAGATACATGATGACAGAGACCAGAACCAAAGAAAAACCTTTTAAGAAGTCCTGATAAATGCCATGGGGAGACCTAGGAGTAAAGCACATTTGAATATGAAACATTCCTTTATATGCTTTAGCCATGGATTGTCAAGATTTCTATTAAAGACTAAGACTGAAAGTCTTGGCCAAAGCAGTAACACAAAATTCATCTCACCCCTGTTTTAAGCTGCATAGTTGAACACAGATCTCAAGGACAGACCCTTGTATTCGTATGAATGACTGAATTGTCCCACACGAGTCTGAAGTGAAGTGGACTTCTGGAAGTGTCTCTAAGTATGTTTGCTAGTCATAGATGGAGATGCAGTGGTTTTCAAAGTCTGGGAGTTTCTAACCACGCCCTGCTGCACAGCACTGACCATCTCAGTTCTGAACTGTCTAACGCCAAGCAGCTCCTTCAGTATTAAGGGCTGATATCTCTGCAGTGCAAAGCCCTTGCTATGAACTGTCTTATTACCTTTATCTCATAAAATGTAGATGGCTTTTGTTCTTCAAATATAGGCTTGTGATTACTTTTGATTTATTTTATATGTAGGACTTTATAGAAGGAGTGTAGACATTTTTGTTTTGAATAGAGAACATTGGAGGACACTCCCACAGCAGCTATTGACAGTGGCATTTGTCATTCTCTCGTTCTTCAGACTGTTGTGAATATTGTAGTTGCTACAGTTATTTAGGCAGACTGATTCACAACAATAAATAATGTATTTAATTTCACAGTTCCTATTTGCAGCAGTGCTCCAGATTCCCTCCTGTAATACACTACAGACCATTAAAATATTATACCACACAGAAAATCAATCATAACAATAATGCAAAATGGAAAAAGAAAACAAATAACTGGACTATGATGGAAGCTTTTTTTTTTTTTTTTTAAATCTGACATACTAGTCTTCCTAAACAATGATTGGCATTCCTTGACTGAAGGCTTAGGACGTGGAGAGGTCAGGAGGAGGCAAGGGCAGCATACAGCCAATATTTCTGCAAATTCTAATTAAATAATACAGCAGCAGAATTTATTTGGGACACTTTTCAGATACACTGACTGAAAAATAATGAAGTTGTAGAGTTGAATGTCTACATGAATCTTCCTGATTTTATTAAAAGATTCTGTTCAAAACACTAAGGGTGAAAAATGTGAAAAAACATTATACATGTATTTATTCCCACTTCATAAGAGCTGAATTCTGCTCTTCCTGCACCATGTCACATGCCAAGGACAACAAAAGATGATGGCAGGAGCCTGAGAACTGAGTGCAGGCAGTGCTCTGCAGTGCCAGCTGCCACCCCTGGGCACTGCAGGGCACCCGAGGACATGAGAAATGCAATATCACTAGATCCAAGTGATACATTTGGACAAGTAGAGCTGCCCTATGCCTCAAACCACCTTATGCACATGCTGATATTAACATCAATTTTTACCTGGCAATGTATCAAATAGGGTCCTTGCTTTGGTTTACAAAAACCGGCCATGTGTGATCTTTGATGTGAGTTAAAAATCATCCACCCTGCCTACAGTTGCAGGTTGTCCTTTGTGCCAGGAAAGGATGTGGCAGCTGAGCACTGGCTTTGCAGGATGCACATCTCAGTACCCTGGGCCAAGGGTTCTCTTGTGGGTATAGGCTCAATTTCCATCCACTGCTCAATTTCCATTCCAATGGGAACGTCTGAAGCTGACATAAGGGCATTAAGTGACTCACTGAAATTTAGTGCAAAATGATATGTGAAGTTTCCTCTTCCTTTGGTTACTGCTGGAAAGCATTACAGAATGGTGTAAATTTAGAAGCATTTATTGTTACCTTAGGAAAAAATGAAAGGAATACTTAAGTCTTTTCATCATATGGGCCAGTGTAAAACTTTGGTGTGGATGATGATCACACGAATGACTTAAAATTCTCTCTAATAAACCTTGATAGTAATACTGCAAAATGCAAAATGTAGCTACAGACCTGTCTTAGAAAATCTTAGGAGCATTTAATATATTCTTAAGCAAAGGATTATCAAGTAAGCACCAGCAGAAAAGCAAAGTTAATAAAATTCTGCTGCAGATAACACCAAAAGTAACATTACTTCTACGTATCCTTGATGATTTTGCAGTGTTACATGTGGGGGCTTTTTAAAAAATGATTTAACTTGCTGCAAATGATGTCTGAACTGGCCATCTATCACTGCACAGTTTGTCTGCAGTGCTTAGGAATTTAACACACAGAATGACAAGTGTAATTACATGCTTGTGAAACATATGCCATAATTTATGGATATTAAGCAAGTATAAACAAGAGATCAAATCCTAGTTTAAGCAGTCATCCAAGAAATCATCTTGACATTTATTTCATTAAAATCTTTCTTTCAGTACGATAGAACGTACCTGAGTTGCACTCACAGCACATCTGCAGATACTTGCCAATTACTGCATGTTTGCAAAGCAGAGGATCAGATGCATGCAGCTAACATTTACTTTCCAGTTACATTTTGCACATTTTGCACATGTAGTTATGTAGGTGTTTATCATGCTTATTATTATCGTCATCATCACTATTATTACTATTATTTTTAATCTCTCACAGGTGATTAATATACAGGACTTAAATAGCAACAGCCCTTTTCACCTGCTTATGCTGTGCATTAACATTCACTATAATTTAAATTAGAAAACTCAGTAAGAAAGGCTCAAGCCCTAGAGAGCTGGTGGTTTGTTCACTTGAGATCCTGCTAGGAAGAGAAGCAGAAAAAGAGGAGTGAGACGTGCTGGGCGAGACGTCCCCAAAAGATTGGTGCTGTATGTATTAGGCATACTCACAGGTGTGAGCATGGGAGCAGGCTGGGCACTCAGACTCCCAGCTGGGGTCTTCAACACCCTCTGCCTTACTGCAGTGCTTAGAAGGCAGTGGGGTTGCTAATATTGTGTAGATTGTAAAACTGATTTTTATTTCATGTTGTCAGACAATGTCTTTGTCTGCCTTATCCCTCCTGCTAAGTGGTGCTTTATTCCATGAGCCATTCCAGGGAACGAGAATAAGGCAGTATTTTGAAAAGGAGGGAAAAAGAAGGTGAATCTGGCAACTGGTCCCTGCCAGGGGCAAAATAACATAACTGATATAAACTGGTATTAATGTACAACGAAGTATCTTGAATGCCAGCCCACATGGAGGGATGGAAAATAGGTCTTGCCAAATAAACTTCAATGTCTTTTTAGCAAGACTTTGAGCTGTAAAGGTAACAGCATTGACTTCTGTAAGTCTCAGAATGACATGTCATTCTGTGAGGTACCTTAAGCATACTTTATTTCATAAAACCATCATAATTATATGTATCTGTATATTTTTTCAATTTTACTTCTTTACATTGATAGTAAATTAGGTAGCTTGGGGTTTATCTGGATAAGCTTATGCTCAGGCACGGGAAGGAAACTCCATAGGGAAAAGTCCTTCTCTGCTAGCTGCTGCTGATATTACTCTTATGCCTGTTTATGTTAAGGAAATATTTTCTTGCCAGGTTACCAGTGCTCCTCTACAGCCACTCTGGGCACTCCTTTCCTGATTATGATCCAGAAACTGAAGGGTTGTTGGAGCCAGTTTTCCTTGAACCTTTTTACTTATTCAGCTTGTTTCGAAGGTTTTCAAGGAATATCTTGAGACATAAACAACATGCTGGTGAAAGCTGAAATCTCTGTATTAGCCAGAAGGTCTCTGATGGCCTTCAAGTGAGATGAGTGAACAGGAGGCAGAAGGAGAGAACATGGGAAAGGCAAGAAAATGAGACTGTGTCAGGGAGGAAACCTACACAGAAAACTAGAGTAAATATACCTGGTCTCTATTGGTTCTGCTATCTTACATTCCTGCCATCAGCTTATCAAGATGATAATTGTATCATTTGAATGCATTGTTTTCCTGTTAGTTCAGTCACCTGAGCTATTTCAAGGTATGCACACTGAGACAAAAGAAATGGAATTTGTGGGTCAAGATTATTCATGTTATGTATACTGCAATATAAAATTCTCGCTCTATACCTGAAAAAAAAAGTGATTTAAGCAAATACTGATTTGATCCAGAAGTTGTTGCTAAAATTGTCCTGTAGCGAGTCTTATCAAAATTATGACGATTTATCGTGAGATTAGGAGAACAGCTACTGCTTAGTTTGTGCTTTAATCCTAATGATTGGTAGTACATGCAAAGTTGCAAAAGAGTAGTCTGGAAGAATATTTGAAAATTAGTCATAGAATCACAGAATATATTCTTGCAATTCAATGGATAGAAGGCAAAATTGTCAGGGCATGGTACTCATAGGTCACTGCTATTGCAGCAGGAGGGTGAGGACAGAAGACACATCTGTTCCAGCCTGCAACTACCATGTGAGCAATACTAACTTACTACTGCAATATTGTGGCCTGCAGGGTCCCGAGCCAGAGGACTATTTAAAAGATTAATTGGCTGGAAAGCATTCGGCACCTGAAATCTATCTCTGCTGCCTGACTTTCAGATAGATAAAGTCTCAAGCTTCTTTGCACTTGAAATGTCTTTTCAGGCTGGAAACCCTCCATTTCCCCAAACAGACAGAAAGTATGCTTGTTTATAATGAAACATTATATTATGAAGGATATCATGGAACAGCAGGATATAAACTCCCATGCTTAATGTTTTCTTCACCACACCTACAGTCTTGAACAGATGTACTAGGTGTCAGAAAGTTATTTGCCCTGAAATTTTCTACATTTATTAGATGTTTTCAAGAATACAGTTATTCCTGGAAAGGGTATTAACATCTCATTTGATTATTCATTTCACCTGAGCGGTTTCTGGTACATGCCGGGTGATGGCAAGATAGGAGATTGTTTGCAAAAATCATAGTCCCTCTGCAACTTTCTTTTGCAAGGGAACAAGAACTATTAATGTGGCTGTCTTAGTCCATTCCCTGTAAGATAATAATATCAGCCCTTTCCCAGTACCATGGACCTTATCAGAACAAACAAAATTTGCTTTGGGAATCCCTAGCTTTAACAGGGCCTACTCATTATTCTTTAGCTGTTCTAAAAGCTGTTGGGCTTTAAAGCGCTTTGCACTGCTCTGGAATTGGCTGCAGAGCAATCAAGCATGGTGTAATTTGCCACCAGGCTCATTACTTTTTCAGCTCTTCGAGATCTTTCTCAGCTACACCTGTGCTATGCCTCAGTATTACTTTTAAGAAGTCCATGATGTGAGTCCTGGATTCATCTCTATATGCCACGGTTTGGGCTCACTGTGACCAGGAGCATGACAGTGATCCAGTGATTGTGTTCAGAACATCATCCTGTATTTAAGAAGACTCAGAGGCAGTGGTGTATGATAGGCTTTTAAATCTCTTTTGTTCAGCTAAAACATTGTTTAGACTTCATGGCAATAAACACTGAGGCTGTTAGGTAAGGAGGAGATTGGTTGCAGACAAGCATTCCTGTGTGCTGGGGGACCTGCTTTTGCTCTTGTGCAAATCTCGCCAGTCAAAAATTTCCAGACTCGCTGTTTCAGACTTGCAGTTCATTTTTTTTCCTTTTCAGTTCAAAAAATTAAAGAAGCTAGGAATTGAATTTGAATTAAAAAAAAAATCAAATACACACTGTAGTATCCATTCAAATTCACTCTTGCACTGTTTACTAAGAAAGCACAAAAACCTCTTCTGTTTAGCTCTTCTCATAAGGCAAAGAAACACATAAGTGTTTATTACCTCTGTACCAACCTTTCCTATCTCTGATCTACTGTATGGCTTTTAATGTTTCCTTGCTTCATAGGACCTATTTCAATAGCTTGAGTAGCAGAACCTCACGTGGCTTATTTTTTTTTTTTAAGTTTTAAAAACGAAGCAAAAAATACTGTCTGTTTAGTTTGCTCACGGAAATTTATACATGAATGGAAAAGAGAAATTTCAATGTATGTGTCTAATAAATTAGCAGTCTGTGGTCCAGAGAGAAATGGAAAATTGCAGCATTAAATCAATTTTATGTGATAACATAACAAAACAACAGATTGTTTGGGGTACTTGAGGTAACCACCTTTCCCTGATAATATATGATTTTCAGTAGCACTGGGCAACACATTCTTCATCAAGTTTATAGTGAAAATTTCTGACAGTGGCAGGTGAGGAATTAGTTTTGAGGATGATGTCCTTCTGGTGGCTCATGCTGAGAATGATATTATTTATATTAACTGGCAAAATAGCCTGGCAGCACACAGGCAATTACCTCAATTTTATGTTTAGTGCTCTTCTCATAAATCTGTGTAATGATGGCATCTCTGTTATGAGCTTACATTAACTTACTGGTTGCAGTAATTCTATTGAAACAAGTAAATGTCCACTCTGTGATGAAGGTACTACAATTATGGTATTCCAAATAAATAATTGCTTGAGCTATATATATAAGAAGAACAGATCAGGACTTTATGAAAGGAAACATTAATTGCACAATTAGGTAGAGCTTTGGTAGTGATTTTTCTTGTATATATGTGAATTTTGTTCTCAGTAAGGACTTTTTTCTCAAGAAGGCAAAGTGTTAATTGTTAATTTCTTTTTTTGGATTTAAACAAAGTGGTGTTCTTTTAAACAAAGTGGTGTTTGAAGTCATTAATGGAGGTGAAGCAAAACGCAGTATGTCCCCTTGGTATTACCATAACCCCTTTATTCCCCATAAAAGCTTAGTCTGAGATGATCTGTTGAGATGCAAAGGCAGAAGGTGTGCTGATTATCTTGCTCTTTCATGAGGTATTTTTTGCTGACCACTGCCAAAGAAAGACCTCTGGTTTGTCCCAATATGCTACTGTAAGAGGAACTGCTGATGTTTTGTGTGTGATTTGTGTTTGGTATGAAGCTGGAATTCATGAGAATTGGTATGGATACCAATTATACCAGTTTTAGACTAAGTAGTTACTGGAGTCACGCTCCAAGTAAAATTAACTATGTACTTTGTCAACTAATACCTGTGTTCTTTTCTTACAATATATTGAAATAGTTCCTTGGGTATCATGGCAAGATGGGAAATGGGTATCTTTGTATCCTTTCAATTATTCCCATATTAGTTAATAGAGAGGAACTTTAGCTTCAGTTATCTTAAGGGAAAATTTAAGTTCCAAAAATATTTTCTTCTTCCATGAACATGAGAAATTTATCTTAATGTGCTGACCTTGGCTGTGCACACCTAAAGTAGATCCATTAAGGTAAAATTAGCTCGTGAATTACCCAATCTGATAGACTACCTGACCTGCTAAGTACCTGCAAAAAATTCATTTAGGTGTTTTTTTCCAGAGTGCTATATTATCTGGTGGTGAGTGCTTCATTGTCTGATGATAACTGCCTGGGCTGAGCTGTCAAAAGATTTTAACAGAAAACATTAGAAAAATTCAGAAATCATCAATTGCGGTCATTTGACCTACAATTCAAATTTGGCCAAAACCATTGCAAAATGAAGCAATGAAATCAGATTTGCCACAGACGGAGTGAGACAGACTACTTGAAGAGCCTCTGCCTAGACTTAAATATAGTGGTGGTCATTTACTTGTGAGTACTTCTGAACAGATAGATGGTTTCTGTACTCTTAAGACAACTTTTTAAGTGTGGCATTTGAGCAATACTGCAGTTCATGGGTTACTATCAATGGGAAAGGTTTGGAGTTGCACACTTTTCACAAGCAAATGCATTTTTTCCTTGCCAGTATCCTCGGGTTCTGGTTTCACTGCTCAGTAACAGCCCTATGCTGGATGCAGTAAGGGCATCTGGTGTGGCTGGGAAAGCTCTGTCATCCCCAAGTGTTATGCTAAAGGGGTTGGCAGCTCTGGAAGTAGTGTAGGAGCCTCAGATATTCAAACACGTGAAAGGAATTTGAAAGTTTTTGCTTTTATCTTCTCTCAGCCTTATAGTTCCCATGATGGCTTTGGAAAAGATGACAAACCAAAGACACTGCCCTCTTTTAGAGGAATGGGTACTAATAGAGATTTTGGCTATCACACGTGTCCAGGACTGAAATTCTAGCTGTTCTCATTCACTTGCTGGGTGGCAGCTGGCAGATGAGTGAATATCATTGGACCATGCTAAAGGATATGATCTGTATTTTCTGGGTGAGGTAGCTTCAAACACAGAGAGGGGTGAGAGAAGATGAAAATGGTGACATTGGTGTAGCAGTAAAGAAGAGGGAACAAATTTAAATCCACACATCTCAGAAAACAGGATAATTTTTGGTTTACTCCTGTCTGATAATAATAATAACAAAAATGATAATATTATGGCTTCAATTTCAATGGGAGAAGTGTCACTGTGTCAAATGACATAGCCTAGAAATTAAAGTTACTGATGTCTTTGACATGAGTAAAATTTTACATTAAAGAATACCCTTTTGAAAATAGATTTATCTCTGCAAAAGCAGAAAAGCAGATTTAATATCCTACAGCATTCAGAGATACTGTGAGGTTATTACAGTAACTTGTTTATCATTTCATCGACAAATGTTATTCACTGAACTGTCTGGGCCTCTTCTTGTCAAAGGAATTTGTCTCTGAAATAGAAGCACAATGGGACTCTGCAAGCTCTGCTTTGTGCAATGTCTGGTTCTTCCCTGTTTTTATTTCTGTTATGCTTTTCTCCCTAATCCAATGAAAAAGTCTTCCTACCCTAAGAGACCCTTTCCCATAAAAGAGCACTTGATAACCTTAAGCCTTCAATATTAGTCAAATGACTGGTTTGCACCTGCATTACTGCATGTGGTTTGAAAAGTTAGTGCATTTTCTACGGTTAATGTGCCTGGAGTCTGCCAGTCTCACAAATGAAGTTGTTTCAAAACTTTTTTGCTTTTTTTGGCAATCATGTTTTCTGGGAAACACCAATACAAAGACAAAATTAATGGAAAGGTAGATTGTAGGCAAGCGGTCTTTGACTTAAGATATTGTACAAATAAGACGTTACTAGATTCCTGTAAATCCCTGACATCTATTTGGGAGCTATATTAAATTGCATTAGCATCATTATTACCTTCACCCTTGCCACCATGTCTGTGATTGCTGCAGCACAAAAGCCCAGACTGGAGACAGACAGTACTAAGAAACAATAAGTAAAAGGTGAAATAAAAAGAGTATTGTGTGGAGTAGTGGTTGCCAAGCTGGAGAAGGGAATGCTTTTGAGCTGAGGATGGCATTGAAAGATAAGCAGGTGAACCTTCACACATGAAAAGTAGAGCAAGAAATGTATTCCTTCCACATAGCATAATTGCTTCCAATTTTCAGATCTCTGAGATCCTAAAAAATGATCTGAAGTGGAAAAAGTAGAGAGTTGGAAGGGGTAGCTATGCAGTTTGACTCTCAGAAATGACTCAGAGTTATACAAGGCTTTCCAGAAGAAACTGAGATAACTTGAAAAATAGTTTTGAGACAAAAGGAGCTAAAAAATAAATAAGACACATATAATATTAAATATAACCTAAAAAACCTCAAGGGATTGAAGTCCTTTCTTAATAAGGCCTTTAGTAAGAAATGAAAAGAAAAGGAAGGCTTGGCAATTAGAAGACATATAAGATAGTTTAACAACAGCTACTGATTAAAAAAACAGGTTTGGGATTACTTGGAAAACAGAGGCAAATAAATCATTACAGATGATGCTTAATCACTGGCACTCTCTAAATGTCTGACCACTTACAAAGACCACTAGCAATGGGGATGGCACCAGAGACTCAGGAAAAGGCATTGCCTAGTACCAGGACAGAAAAAAAAAGATGAGTTGTAATTAATGAGTGACAATAGCAACTACTATACAGTAAGGACAGCAAATATATAAAGTGTGCTGTGTGATAAAGCTATAGAAAAAACCAGGGTGGTTTCATTGTGCTCTCACAAAAGGATCACAACATGGAGGATAGAGATGACAGTTTATGTCAAAATTTTGTATGATCTTTCACCTATATTTGTCTTATGATATGAGCAAATTGGAGCAACATTTCTGAGGTGAACAACAGAAATTACTGTGGTCTGAAGAAATCATTGTTAGGAAAGATTTAAGGAGCTAAAGTAGTAAGGCAGTTATACTGAGAGAGAAAATGAAGCAAAAAAATGGCTACTTGGAAAATTTGAACACTGAGATTAAAGAAGAACAGCGGTATGTCACCTTATAGGAGCTTATAAGGTCACAGAACATTACCATGGGTCTTTGTCCTGGCTGAGAAACAGATAAGGAAATTCCATAAATCTCCTCCATCCCTACTTTCAGTAGGTCAGATCTGTCAACATTTAGTTCAGCTTAACCAGCAAATAGTATCATAGATCTCTGGAAATCAGGATTAAGCATAAATCCTGATGGTGAATGAAACTGGATGATCTTGCTCCTTGTAAAATATGTACAAAATTGGTTTGGACTATTTTGTCTCAGCCTTTATATTTTTATCTTTGTCCTCTGTGCCAGTAGCTCACACCTATACAGCAAAGAATGGTGTCCTGGATGGCCAGTAGCTGGCCCAGGTTATTCCCAAGTTAAGACTGAACACAGCTGGTAGCTGTTGAATGAAGCCAAAATTGTGCCTTGGGACTCGCTGTGGTTTCTACCATGTAGATGATTGTATGCCAGGATGAATCTATCCTTTGCCTTGTTATGTTTATTCCAAAAGTTGCAAAGACTTTTAAGTAAGAGGAACTGGCATAATAGCATCCAGACTTTGGATGGTGCTTGAGCACCCTGTGTGTCACAATACTGCTTGACTCTTGGGGAACAAAAGGAAGGAATTTGTGAGTGCCTCTGAGTGAAAGAAAAGGAATTATGTGTGTGGTTAGGTCAAACAGAATCACATACAGATGGGGTTCATGTTCCCAGCTTTTAGAAAGCTGCTGGGAAATCCATATGCACTCCCCTTTTGGGAGTGCATATGGATTTCTCATTCCTACTGAGTCCCTCAGTGAAGACTATTGTATCTCTACTGTGCAGCAGATCTGCAATTTCCAGCTTAAATGCCTAAAAAAACTATTTAATGGTCTGTAAAGTTTAAGAGATCTTGTAATGACAGCTTCACAAAGGCAGTTGTTGATCTTGGCACAACTACAGCCTGATACAATGAAGCTAGGCATTAGTAAGCTTTTTTACAATGGCTCATGAAATCCCGATTTTCATGCTAATTTGAATAGTCTTTTGATATGAGTAATAAATATAGGTAAATAATAATAACAATATAATAAGTGATACTAAATATATAAAATAATTATAAATAAAATGTATTTGAAAATGAAAATATAAACAAATAGAATACATATATATATTTTATTAATATAAATAATAAATTAGGGATAATTGTCTAGCAGAAGGCCAGAGATATTATGAAAATGAGGAAAATTAGGCTTCTTTCCCTCGTTTTCAAAATGTAATTGATTCCAGTTCAGGGAAATATACTGGCATTCCTTGTGATGCAAAGCAAAAGAATTACAAGATTAAACACTTTGGAAGACACGAGGATGGTACAGAGCAAATCTGACGAGTGATTGCAGTGTTGGAAAGGAGCAAAAGCAGCGTGTAAAACATGAGACTGAACAGCATCAAATAACTCAGGGGAGTATGATGTCTCCTTTCCTGGTCCTGTTTCAGCAGTGTGGCTGGCAGCCTTTCCAGGCATGTTGTCTTCATGGGAGACTTGCACACACAGAAGCCCCAGTTAGGAAACAGGAGAAATCATAGAAACAAAAGGCTGATCAACTTGAAATTAAATTTTACAAGAGCTTATAGGCCTGAATAGTGTGTGTCAAAAAAGTCAGTCATTGCAGGCTATATTGAAGTTGGTTGGATGCAGCAGTAATTCCAAGAAGGCCTGTGACTGAATCCATGTCGTGGGATGAATGTTCTCTTTTCTTTATCAACAGGGAAGATAAGATTTCGTGAACTGCATATCTGCAGAAAAATGGTTTTGCATGATTTAGGGTAGTCTTGGAGTTTATAACAAATAATTAAATGAAATTAAGCAAATAATCATTGACCTTGACTATCTTTTTTATGTCTGCAATAGTTTCTGAGACCAACGGGCCTTCTGAGAAAGAAATATGTCATATCTCATGTGACATTTAACCTGGACTGAGCAAAGTGGCAGAAAAAGCCCTTTAAAAGATAATCCTGTCCTGACAGATGGATGGACTAGATAGATAGTAATAGTAATACTTTTATTGATATATGATCTGCTTAAAACAGATAATAGCTCTTTTTGTTTTTAATTTATCCAAGTCTTACAGTTCAATATAATACAGCTCTTGAAGTAGCAGAGGATTGCCTAGGCAATCCTGAGGACAGAATTAGACTCTCTTATTCTATCCTGCTTCTTTTGTTCAGTTTAGGCACCTGTCTCAGTGTTTACAGAGCTTAAATTCAATCATATTCAGGCATGTACTTCTCAACCTGGACATAAAAATTGTCTGAAAACACTGGATTCAGAAGTGATCAATTTTGAATCAATTTTAAGAAATTAAAATGCATTCAGAAAATTGGAAGTGGGTTAAAATACCTATGTTTCAATGAATCCCAAATTTCTTTTAAAATATTTCAGTATCTGAAAACATTGTGACATGAGCTAATTTATTTGTAATTTTTAAGCCTTTAAATTGCACCAGATAGTTGCTCATTGTCAGTCCCCCAGAAAAGTTGTGTCTATTTCTCACAGAAGGTATATACATGTCAGTAATAGATCAGAGAAAACAATTGTGAGTCATGATGTGGGGAAAAGGAACTGTTGGCTCTGCATTTCTTTTGGTTTAACGATCCAGCCAACAGAGGTGTGGTTGCAACATGAAGTCTGGAAGACTCTCAGAGCTGATCAGCTTTGCTCTGAGGTTGTTCACCTTGCTAGTAAGGGTTTTATTAGAAATAAATGTGTATTATACACCTGAGATTAAAGAAAGAAATTAGAAAGTACAGTTTGGAGTATTTGCAGATGCATAATTACATTAATTGCATTAATTTCTTCTTTTTTTTTAAAATAAAAATGCATTTGCCTGAATTGTTGGATGAATGTCAGAGCAGAAAGGATCTAAATTTATATGGTCTTAAGAAGTTAAATCTTAAGAAGTTAATTCTTAAGCAGCTAATGTCTAAGCTTTTTATGTTTCCTAATCAGAGTGGCTGTAGACTCTGTATATAATGAAAAAAAAGCTGAGGAAAACGTGAAGAGAAACCTTTCTATTGATCACAACAAATTCCAGTAAAGGAGGGAAGAAATCCTAACTCTCAATTGTTTGAGGAGTCTTACCCAGCAGTTTACATAGCTTTTGGCTCATAAGCAGTAATACTTTTAAAAGAAATATTCAGATGACATTTGAGCCTTGGATTCTAAAATCTCAATCTGTCATCCCCTCAGAGTGTTCTGTTCATGAACTTCTCAAGTTGAATGTTGTGTCTTGTGTTTCTGTGGTGTTGCCATGATAGACAAACCTTCTGCATGCAGCTGGGTTGTCTTCAACTGAGACTTCATCTGTCCAGCTGGATGAGGTGCCTGTGAGGGAACTTGGAAATTTAAAGAGAAGCGATACCATCTCTAAGTAGATAAACCAAGGACCTCAGCTAACCTCTTCTACGCTAAGTAACGTAACAGCTAGTTGTGAGAGTGTGTGGGTGATGTAACCAGAGTATCTACATCCACATGGTGTGGCATGGACTCAGCACTGCTGCAAGAGGAGTAGTGCCAGTTAAAAGGTGCCAGGCTGCTCTGAAACTTGGATCATCTTTCGAAGTTTTAAAACAATCTTATGAGAACCCTTTGGAGTCCTTATGAGTTATATTTAGAATGAAACAAAATATCTTTGGGTGTAACAGCATCTGTTTGTGATGTCCAGTATTTAAGAAAATCCATTTAAACTGAGGGGCAAACTGTCTGGCCTGATGAACCTGCTAAACCCCGCCTTTGCTGCAATATGTTCAGAAAGAGAATGTTACCTGAGATAAACTCAGGCAGCCGGTGCTGCAGCAGCTGCCAGGGCTCTGGCTGTGCCACCCGCGCACCCCGCAGCCATTGCCCGTCTCAGCCACACCAGCACACAGCCCCTTAGCAAAGCCCCATCCTGCCTGTGCTGTTCCAGATGAAATTCTTGTTTCCCTGGGAGATTTTCCTGATGAAATGCTCGGGGTCCTGCTGATGTGTGCAGTTCTGTTCTGCTGAGTCTTCCCTAGCACAAGCATCTCATGCAGCTTTAAAGCAGAAGGCACTCTTTTTTTACCATAAGGCAAAGATTTAACACTACTTTGCAAAGAAATTCCCAGAGCAAAACTTACATGATGTAGATGAGATCACAGTCATAATTTTAAGGGTATTTTAAGCTCCTGATATTACTTACTATAAGAAACATGCCCATACAAGATCAGCTCACCAAAAAAAAAAATTATAAGCTTGCAGAAAATATTTAAAAATAGCTGTATTTATATTTAAGAACTAACTGCGTTTGGGAACAAAGATAAAAGATAGTGTTTCCAAAAATGATCTCTGTGTATATCTTCTGTGGGTAACATTTGAAAAAGAGGCACTGCTCCTATTTTTTGAAACATACATGCTTATGTTTTAGTATGACCCCCTTAAATTTGAAATAGTTGTTCATTCGCTTCTTAATTTCAGGACAATTAGGGGAAACAATTGTAAATTTAAAAACTGTATTGACGTTTATTAAAATGGTAGTGGTTTCACAACCATTCCATAATATCTACTCCAATGTCAATATTCCAGAAACCCCAGATACTGGATCACATCCTAAAGTGCTTGATTACTATTTTTATGCACTGCAATCAATAGTAACATTGCTTGCACTTAGAATTTTGTTGGCATAGCCAGAATAAAGCATATTTGATTGCTGAGAATGACAGAAGAAAACCATCTAAGTTGTTTAGCTGTAAAATTAAAAAGTGCTTTCCAAAGTGCAATAAGCTTATCATTCTCTAATGAAATGAATAGCACTATGAGATGACAATTGTTATATTTCAGGATATACTTGGAAAAAAGAATATTCATTTGTTGTAGGCAATATAATATTCATAATTTTTATCTGATTTATCTGATCTGATTCTGTCATTGTGAGGTTGCTGTTAGCCTTTGTAATTGTTCTTTCAAAAGGTAATGACATTTACAGAAGTTGAGATTAATTTTAAGTATGTCACATTTTAGAACACTTGAACACAAACAAACCACAGGCCGATACCTCACATCTCTAATTGGTGCAATATATAAAGTTTAATGCTTTGATACTTGGGCTTAGGTAAAATGGACAGGTTTTGGTACAAGAATGATTTAGTTAATAAAGTCATGTTTAAATAGGTAGGAAGTACAGCTTAAGCTTACAAGTGGTGTGAACATAGAAGTCAGTTGTGCAACACAAAAAGCGTCTTCTGACATAAATAAGTAACTGCTTATGTGAATAAGCATTAAGACTGGAGGATAAAGATCTTACACTTCCTTTAATGAAGGAGTTCTCTGTGCTGTTTCTATCTCCTTTAAGAACTCAATAAAGCCACCTGATGGATTGGAAAGACCATAACCTTTACTTTGTCTCGCTTGATTTGACTCCTTTCTAACATAGACGGCTTCTGAGGTGGTCCATTTTCTGTATTTTCTCTGTTTTGGCTAGGATTCTATTTTTTTTTTTTTTCTTTTAGCTCCCTTTCTTGTAAAATGCTTTTGTTCAGCTGTTATTTCTATTCTTTGCTTAAAATATGGTAAAAATCTGTCATTACAGTGATGGAATGAAGTTAAAAGAAAAAGTAGTGAAATGAAAGTATTAATTGCCAAGAAAATTGGTAGGGTAAACCAGCCTCTAAGCAGGAGCATTTAAATTTCCCATGAATAGAATGAATGTCTGTTGCTGAACTCACTCTTGGATACAGATTCCCTGGGAGTTTCTGGGTGCAGGAGTGGTTCTTAGAACAACTGGGGGCATAAAAGGGTGGTTGGGAGCCCCACTTTCTGCACTGACCCCTGGAGATGTACTCAGCTGCAGTGGGACCTGTTCAGGTGGGCTGTGAAAGAAGCGAGAGG
This sequence comes from Cyanoderma ruficeps, assembly GCA_008694505.1. NCBI lineage: Eukaryota > Metazoa > Chordata > Aves > Passeriformes > Timaliidae > Cyanoderma > Cyanoderma ruficeps. The sequence continues at coordinate 2,479,721 of VZDJ01004378.1, forward strand.
TTCTTTGCTGTGTCTACAGAACAGCTGTGACTTTTAACAAGGAGCCAACCTAAAGGGTCTGTCTTGCTAAAGTGTCTGTCAAATGATGAGGAACCACAACGTCAACAGATGCTTGGTGAAGATTGCAGAGCTCATATTAAAGATTGGTTGAAGCCTTCTCAATACATGAGGTGGTGGTCAGTAGTGTGCTGTGGTGTGTGTTTGTACCAGTCTTTGCTAACACAAAGGCAGAGCATGTGTGTGGGCAGTCTGTGTGACAGAAGGCAGGGTCCTCTCTGAACCCACTCATATGGTACATGGACAGAGGGTGCATGTGTACTCAGCAGAGTGAAGGAGTTTTATTTCTCTCTTCCTGCAGCACAACAAATCCCTCTTCTCAGCCCAGCATCCCAGGCACCAGCAAAGTAATTGGCCCTTGCCTGTGGGTGGACTGCAGGAAGCCTGCGTGGTTGTTCCCTGTACAAGAACCACTGTTAGATTGGCTGTGTTGCTTGAGTTTGTACCTCACATCCATCTGTAGGGCCGTTTAGAAAAAGCAGCATTCTCAGACACAGATATAATAATGTATTACTATGTTTGAACTACTGTTAATAGAGATGATTAGGTGCTGAAAACGAGCTTTGCTCCTGACACTGAATTAAGGGAGGTAGTACATTTCATGTGTGTATGTTCATACAAGTTGAATTTGAAGTAGAGAAAACTCTGGTAAGGGGAGAAAAGTGGCATCTAGATTAAGGATTTGATAAGAGCCTCTATCCTGAAACTATGAAAGACAGGACCATACTATTCTCCATTTATATCAATATCAATAAAATTAGCGTCCTTTAAGATTTTTCATTGTACATATAGGATATTGGATCGTTGTCCCTATATACCCTGCTTAAATTTTGATGCTTTAAATGCTTTAAAAATGCCATTTGGCCACCAGAGGGCAATGATTTCTTCCATTCCTCAACACCAGAAGTAATCTATTTTGATTGAGAGTCAGATGTTACTATAACTCCCTGACATTTTTGAGCTTTGTAGTATGTGCACTTTCACCTACAAGTTCAAAACTGGCTGCAGTTTGTAGTGACTCAGAATTCTTCACTTGTGATAGTTAATTAGTGTATGTGAAGTAGCTATAGTCTTTTCATTTTTTTAGATGTCTACACCATAGAAGTGATAGTTGGCCCCTGTTCTGGCGGGTCATTTAAGATCAGGTGGAAACACTGATGGGAAAAGTAGGCAAAATATAACATTAAAAATAGCCTCTCAACACTTAAGGATTAAAAGTGTGTATGTGTTTCTTGGGATTCCTTTATTCCTAGGACTTATATTTATTTATCTATCTATCTGCACACAAACATGTAAGCTCTTTCTCTTTAGACTGAATAGTTATCATTTTTACAAAAACTGGTAAAATTATTTTCACTTGTGATGTCTTAATGTGCATTAGCTTGAGTAAGATTTATTCCTATTATGCTGCCCATTGAGTTATTTTTTCTAACTGGCTTTTGAGACATTATCATAGTTTATGGTTAAAATTTCAGCAGAGTAAGTTAGAAGTTTTTCAGAAAAAAACTATTGAAGGATGTTATGTCTGTCTTGTAAGCATGCCGAAATGAAGATTTAGTAACCTGCCAGACGGCTTCTGAATTTTTTGCCACAAAGTTCACAGAGATACCACTGGATAACTGAGGTCAGCAAACTTGCTGCCTTTTCAGGTTTTTAAATTATTTTGGGTGAAGACCAAAGCATGCACGACTGGTGGATTCATCTTGACCAAAGTTTATTCTTCTAGGACTGTTTTGCAGAGTTTCTGAGTGGTCAACTGTCCCATTGTGGTGACCAGGCTTCCACAAATCAGACCACTTGTCTGAAGTGGAGCACATATATGGATGTCCTTTGATACAGATCCTTAGTATTTTGATGGAGTGATGAACTTGAGATATGTGGAATAGATATAAATAGGACCAGTATGCCCCTGCTGTTTCTTTTGCACCATCTACTAGGACCTCTAGACAGAGTAGTGTGTCTAGCTTTAGAAAGCTTTAGCATCTGTTTCAGAACAGATGCTCGGCATCATGTGCTACCCAAATTAGCTGGCCACCAGCCTCAACCTTGCTGGAGTCAGGTCCTGTCCTAATATATGAAAGAACAATCCTTTGCAGTAGAAACTCTTGCTGAGTGACCTGTGGATTTATTAATTAGAAATCAAGCTGAGCTGTCACATGAACCTTCTGTTCCAGAGTTCAAAGCCATAAAAGTTTTCACTTAGGAAGTATTGATTGCAGCTAACATACTTTGTGAGATACTTCATAGGTATTATTCCTAAAAAAAATCAGTGATACAAAGAGAGGTTTGGAAGAGTATTTGTTGTATAGAAGCATAACAGAGTGCTAAAAAAGAAAGAAGAGGTTAAGCATTTAGACTATTCCTGATTTTGAGACTTACCAAACAGAGTAGTTTGCAGCTGACATGTCAGGTTTGTAGTCTTTAGCCTTTTTTGTTAGCTCTTTTGTTACCTTGAGACTCAAGTTTGTATAAGACTGATGGGGTCATCCCCAGCCAGACTGTGTGCCCAGTCTCAGGGCACAATTGACTTAATTTTATGCAGTGTGATTCATAAATTTTCCCCCTAGCACTAGCCTTGCTCTTGCAGCAGAAAGCTAATGGGGGAGTAATGAACACTTTGCAAGTATTTTGAAGGGAAATCCCCAAATGCTGGGAAATCTATTCCAGGAATGCAGCTGTTTTCCTGCTTTCATGTCCATCCCATGATGCTGGGAGTACTAAACACCAGTGCCCTGGCAAGAGTCTGCTGCAAAGGAGGCAGGCAGAGAACAGAGAGGTTTGTAGGCAGCAAAGGTTATGATAAATTAACTTATGAAATATCCCAGTTTGTTTCACTCTTTCCTGGGGATGGGGCCTGGTGGGATTACAAACATGAAAAATAGGGCACCACAAGTCTGTCTTAACCTGGTCAGAACTGTCCACACATTTTCTTCATCTTTAGTGGTTGCCAGACCTCTGGCATCATTTTCAAGCATTGGAACAGGCTGTCCAGGGAAGTGGTTGAGTCGCCATCCCTGGAGTTATTTACAAGATGTGTAGATGTTGTGCTTAGGGATATGGTTTTAGTGCTGGACTTGGCAGTGCTGGGTTAACAATTGGAATTGGTGATCTTATAGGTCTTTTCCAACATAAATAATTCTATGATTCTATGGGGCAAAGCCTTTCAACACATTAGAGTGCGGCCCTTTGGGCAATGGGGAGTGCCAGTTTCATGGGGCAAAAGGAGCCACTGCAATGGCAACTTGATTCTAACTGGGGGAGTTAGATGATGCTGCATTTGTTTTTATGAACTTTTTCATCAATGGTAATGTCAAGCAAAATGAATAAAGGTTTCCAGGATCAAGAGCTCCTTTCCTGAGCTGCACTCTCCTAGACAACCTACTGAGTCCACCTCTCCTCTTTGCCTGTGCCCTGGTGCTGGGTGGCACTCACTTTACTGTACAAGGTGTGTTTAAACTTAGTCACGCTGATTGCACTTGAGTTCAGTGGGTGCTAGAAATGTATGTACACCAGTGCCTAAATTAGTCATTTTGGGGGTGGGCTTACATTCTGTAACAAAAAAGGAACAGATTAAAATAAATCAGTGTAAAGAAGCAGATTCAGAACGTTAACTATGCATTAGTATTCTAGATGTTTAATTTTAAAAGCTTAAAGCTTTTCTCTAAAAAGAAAAACACAGAAAGCCTCATGCATTCCTGGAATTTTTCCTATCATTCTTAATGATAGGAAAATTGAACTAAAATCTGAACTAAAATCTGTTTTCAGGAATTGGTGATGCCAAGAAGCCATGGCATAGTGATGTTATCCCCACTGTTTTTTTTTGGTGTATAAGCATGAGAATTGTAACTTTTTTAGTCTTGTGAGAAAGGGCTTTGCTATGTCTACAAGTTAGCCTTTGTCAAGGATAAAATGACAGTTTTTGTTTCTTTTCAATGTAAGAAATGAATGAAAGAGCAATTTTGTAAGGGATTTTTTGAATGTTTTTCCAGCATTATGTAAGAAATCACAATTTCCTAATAGGATATTATGTGGTAAGTTTATACATTACATATAGAATAGACCCTTTAAATAAATTACTTTTGATCTCATGATTAGTATGGTCTAATGTTCAAAATGGGAAAAAGGTTTCTCAAGTGAGGTAGTCCCTATTGCTTTTTGAAAGAATCAAAAGGGGATATCTCATTAGTTTATGAGTCATAATGTCGACTACATCTAATTAGATATCTGGTTTGAGTGAGCACCACAGTCTGAAATTGACTGCAATTTTATTTTGATTGACAAATGATTCACTTGTTACAAAATAATAATAAAAAACTTCACACAGATAAAATGGGATAAAATGAGTACTACATCAACATTTAGATACTAGCAACTACTCCTTGCCTGGATTTTTGTGATGAACATTTCCTTTTTCTTTGAAAATTATAAATAGTTGAATCAAAAATTTTAATGCAAGCATATAGGTTCACTAAAACTTTAATCTGGAAAGTTTTCCAGATCTATTAAGCAGTTTCTGTACTTATAAACACATATAACTCCCAGCTAGCCCCCACTCCCAACTGAATACTTTTTGGTTCCTAGATAGACATTTAAATTTTGATTTTACACCTTCTAGAAACATCTTCTGTGTTAAAACATAGATTTGTTTTATTTTTTGGTGGAAAAACTGGGCATGTTGTGTTTCCATCCTCATGCAGAACAGAAAATATTTTGAAATCTTGAAATCATTGTTGGGGTAGAGAAACCTTTTCCCACTCAGCTCTGATAGCACCTAGTTCTAAACTATTTGAATAAGCATGTATCTGAAAATGCTTTATTTATTGTCTTTAGTATTGCAGAGTGCTTTCCTTAGGGTTTTTTGTAATTACCTTCAAGTGTCATCAATGATACTTCCATTTGCAAAGATCTCTGTGCATATAATTTGTTCCTTGTATTCATGCACTAACAACAGAAAAGAATGGCACAATAAATAGAAAAGCAGATAGACAATGACCATGTAAGAATAACATACTTTGGAGTGGCATTAGGAAATATGAGTGTTGTAAAAACTGATTTATGAATCAAAATTCCTTGCATTATGAGAATAAATGGTGCTTTCCCAAACAAGGTCATTAGAGATAATAACAAACTATTTAATGATAGATAGGTTCTTATGGAAGACATACTTCAAATGGCAAAGAAAACTTTAGACAGGCAGAAAAATATTTAAAGAATTATGCATGCAGGTTGAAGAGCTGGATTGCTGTTGGAAATATAAGGGGAATTTGTACACTTACATTCTGGCAGGATTTGGGAAACAGGATCTGGCCTCAGGTCTAAACTATGATGCGACCAGATACTCCAGGCTGTCAGCATATATTAACACTTTCAATATTATGTGCAGAAAATCCCATGTATCAAATATATTCAGACTGATCATTAAACAGATATACAAGCACTTTAGATAGAAAAGTTGTGAAAAAGCCTAATCTTTTGTAAAGTTGTACTCCTTTCCCCACCCTGCCTTTTACTGCAATGATAAAAGGCTAATGTTGCAATGCTCTTTATATCATAGTGGGCATTGTGAAGAGGTAACGAATCTGAAACAGAGGAAATTGATCCTATTGCTAGAAAGTTGGCAGTTTTCTAGCCCTAAAAGGTTTAATATAAAAAGCAGGGCTACTAATTTTAGTTATGGAAGAATGCTTGGGACATGATCAATCTATTTAAAAAAAACGACATTTTCTGAATATTTGTACAGCATGTTTATCTGTCTGTGTGCTGTGATCTCCTTATTCTATGCTCTAGAAAATACGGTCACTTCCTACTTTTTGCTTTTTCACTCTGAGGTAGCACTCATGGGGACTAAAAAGGCTGTTCTCAAGAGATGTAGCCGCAGAAAGAGGATAGTGAGAGATTAAATAGATTAGTGAGGAAGAGGGGAACTACAGTGGTCTTGTTTGTTGTGAGTATATGATTGCAGATATCTGTGGCACAAGAATTTCTTAACCGATATACTTGTACCAGATAACAGAATGAATGTGAAAAACAAGACCAAATTTCAGTACTAGTGTAATGTCAGGAATTTTCAGATAACTATATACTCAGAAGAAGAAGCTGTCTATCAGGCAGGCGGAGCTCAGAGTTACATGTGTATTACTCCACATTTGTAATCACATATGCAAATCCTTACAGTAAGATTGGTTGATGAGGAGTAATTTGCATAACTCCAGCATGATTATGTCTCAGTAACTTTATCACACATAAATCCCTTCGTTCTGACAGTTATTTGTCACTATTACCTAATCAGGGTATAAATATTTGTAATAACTGTGATTATGGAAATCTCTGACTTTATAATCATTGGGATACAGGCAGTAATTTGTTCCAGTTTTTATTTTTATTGGTTAGAGACAGTGAGCTCATCCCACTGCTGGGCTGTGCCTTGCTGTGATGAAAGGCTGGCTTTGGGCACTCAGAGAGAGAGAGAGCACAGGTTTTGTCAAGAGAGTCATCGCCTCTCAGAAGCGTTTTACCAAAAGCATTTTGCCAGAGGCATTCTGCTTAGCAGGAGATTTGTCTAGGGAGGCATTCCCTGGAAGCATTTCCCTTGAAGGGACTTGTCTGTAGAACGGTTCCCCTGAGGCTTTTTCCCAAGCAGAAAGAGTTATTTATGTCATAATTCAAATGCTTTAACAACTTATTATTTTTGTATTTTTAATATGTATTTTTATATATGTCAATATAAAACAGAGCTATAGTCTTAAACTGATGGATGTGATATATGTCACAAAAAGGTTTCTCCAACTACCTTTTCAACACTGATATGCTGGCTACAGAAATGGCCACTTCAGCTTCCCACATCTTGCATTTAAAGCAAATTTACTGCTGCCTTCTTACACTCCAGACAGCATATACAGAGCCAGACTTGTTCTACCCTCAATTCACACACACAGCACTCATTTCTGCTGATGGGAGTCACACATACAGTCCAAGTAGGAAGATACCATACTACATTTAGTTCTTTCAGGCAAAAGGAAAGAAATTAAATTCATGGTATCATTTTGGGCTTCTGATTTTTCTTGAAAATGATCTGGGTGAAATGTTTATTTGCATTTTGCAGTTTCTAGAAACTCATCTGTCACCTTTTAGTGAATATGAAACATCTTTGCTGTGTTCTTACCATTTGATGCTTTGCAAAAGTGTGTATACATGTGATGACAATTGTTAAGCAAAGCTTGGAAGTGAAATGTGCACCTGCTATATTTCCTTGCTGACTGTCTTTACAGAGCCTTAATCCACTGATTCCTACAGACTCACTCTTTACTTACACCATTGCAAATGAAGAATTACAGAACACTTTTGGAGTAGGAAATAGGACATTTCTTTTGTGGCTTCTGGGTCACCTGAAATAGCTCAGAGGGGCAAATCTTTCCTGTATTGAAATATGTGAAGTCTGGGAGAGGACCCATGTGCTTAGAATCAGGCAACTCCTACAAGTGCCTACTCTTTCCTGGACTGGACCCCTAAGAGTTTTGGACTCCAGTCGTAGAAGCAGTTAACTGTAGATATTGCTTTAGTTTGGGAGACAAAGTACAGCCAAAAGTAAGGTAATTCTCTTTTCAGTGTGCTGTAGGGGAGTTATGTTTTAGACAGCTGCATCTTTTCACTGCTGCGCAGTATTTACCACTTTCCCAAGATGCTCTTGCCCTATTTTCCGAAGTTTTCCTTGAAGTACTACTGATTTTCTTTGGCCTTTAATATTATGCATTATAAATATGATTTGCTTAGAAGTTTGTAATGCCTTTTTATCAGTGGTTGGTATGACTAGTGCAGCTGTTCTGCAATTACAAACTATGGAGCTGAGCAGAAACTTTAAGACATGAAGCATTTCTATGGAAGTTTGGTAATTGAAAAAGTCTGGCTTAAAAGTGAAACCTCAAATACTGGAAAATGGAAATAGACTTGTCTCTGAAAATGTTATGATGATTTTGAATGTCACTGCATTTGAAGGAATATCCACAAGGAGAGTGCTAGGCTCAGCACCGACTTAAATCATGTTCTCTCCAGTAGAGAAAATTAGTTTTAAATGTCATCTGTTTAATTGTTTGTTATGCCTAATTAAAAATGGTAATTTATTTGATTTATTTGTAGCATAGTTAGTATGTTGCTTTATTAAAGAAATTACAGAAGTTTGATTTCTAATTTTACAGAGACTGAGGATTTATTAAAGTATGTATTTTGAAATATTTTCCTTTGGAAAAAATTGAGACTATTTTGTTAATACAGAATTCTATAATTCTTGAAAAAATGCAAAGGGAACATTATATCTTAATGAGATTATTCTTGCTTTATAAATGGTAAGCATGATAACAAGTAAATTCTCTTTCTTACCTGCAGAAATATTTAACAATTAGATCCCTGACTTGTTTTCACAGGGGCTTAGCCAAAGAGCTTTTGTTGTGGTCTAGGACACACAGCACAAGGGAAGGCTCATCATGCTGAGAAGGCTAGAGATGAAGTGGCACTTGTGCTGGAATGGTAGCTGTATATGATGACGTTAGAAAACAAAATAAATATGACGCTATGTATTCTGGAGGAAGAGGTAAATGCTCATGAAAATTAATGAATTTTTTCAAGAACTTTTTAATGTAGCAGTATTTAAAAAAAAGGAAATCGATTATGTGAGATGGATGCTTTTTACAAAGAACATCTTCAAAATGATGAAGATAGGGAAGAAATACAGGATGGTTTTTCATCCCTTTACTGCAGTGAGATTGACCTTTTTAGCTGGTGGATTTTTTACTTTTTTTTTTCCTCAAATAAATAAAGAGCATGTTGCTAAAATACATTGAGTTTTCTGTATGGTGAAGACTGTCATTCTCAGTAAGACTTATATCTTCTGCATATGAAAAAAGAGAAGGAAGATGTGGAAGTCATCTTTCACATCCCTAGTGGTCTTTAGGTGCCCCTCTCTCATGGGAGAACACCATGTACCTCTGGGAACTGCACCTTAGCAGAGAGAGGTGCACGCATGCCTAATGTTATTTTGCTGCTCATGTTATAGTATCAAAATCAGGATGCATGAGAAGCCAAAAAGTTCCTTGGCATTTTGCTAATGAGGAATGCCACTGGGGCTGCTGCAGAGACAGTTACCATTCTTATCAACAGGAAGTGGACCTCACTTTTTGCTCTGTGCCCGTGTGTATCTGCATATTTTAAGTAATCATGGATGTTTATTTCTTGGTTCAATGCAAGTTTCCCTTTTCTTGCTGTCACAGCACGCTATTCTTGCCCTTACAGTTGGAAGCCTCTTTATTTACTATGAAATCTTCCACGTGTGTTTGATTCTTAAGGTTCAGCAATATTTTGTAAATCTCCTTTACAATTTTCACTATTTACTACATGAAATTCTTTATACTTTCTTTCCTGCACAGGAAGTCTTAGAGAAAGTAACCCCAAAATCTGGCTGTGCAGCTGCAATTCCCAAGGTAGCAATAAAATCTGCATAGGTTTAGGTTCGTGCATGTTTTCAATGACTGTGCTATATTTACTTTGCTCTGTCAGGACATATCAAAGGACTAAAATTAGGTCAGATGATGCCTACTTCCATTTAACTTCTATATTTAAATGAGAATCAAGGCAAATATTTGCTGCTTCTTTGGTACACAGAAATATATCTGAATATTACTGAGGCTGTGACTTTAATCTCTGCAGTTCCTGGAGACCTATTTGTCTCCAGGTAGGAGGTTGATTAGTCCATTTAGATGTGAATTGCGCAATGGAGGTTCCCATCTCCCTTCATGGTGTACAGAGGGCACTTAACTCAAAGCTCAGTCCAGTCAGCAGTAAGGCAGAGGATAACCCAGCCTCCTGCTCAAAGCAAGGTCAGCTATGAGATCAGACCACTTGCTCAGGTCTTTATCTGGTTGGGTCTTGAAAACCCTCCAGAATGGAGAGATACTGCCCAGGCAGTGTGTTGCGTTGTCTGACTGTCTTCTTGTAGTGTAAAAGTTTCTCCTAATGCTAGTCTGAACCTTTATTGTTTCAGCTTTTCATCTGGTGTCCTTCACACTGCCACCTCGTGGCTGGGAAGTCTGGCTCTATTTTCTGATGCTGAAGGACTGGTGTTCACTTCCTCTTGAGCCAGCTCTGCTTCAAGCTGAATAAATCCCAGCTCCCTCAACCTCTCCTCACAGGACAAGGACTTGCTGCTGTCTTCAGGGTTCTTTTCAGCACAGCCTCTCCCCATGCATCAGTTTCCAGCCGGTATCACTGCCAGGATCATTTCCTTCCTAAATGCAGGGATCTGTTTTTCCCGTTATTAAACTTCATAAGGATCCTTTTGGCCTATTTCTCAAACCTGTATAGGTCCTTTCATATGACAGCCCTGTCCTGCAGCGTATCCACTGTTTCCCCCAGTTTGGTGTGGAAGTGCACTCCACTGCAGAAGCCTGCAGATCACTGGTGAACATGCTAAGCAGGATGAGTTCCAGAATAAACTCCTTGGTAGTCAACTTTTTAACCAGCCTCCAGATGGGATATGGCCCCTTAGTTGTGATCCTTCCCAGATAGTCTAACTGGGATTTTTACCTGTCCATTTGTTTGTCATCAGATTGTAAAGTTGTGACTTGGAAACAAGAATACCGTGTGAGACAGAGTCAAAAGCTAGAGCCAATGTAAATGACATCTCCTGCTCTATCCTTAACTACAGACCCCATCACTATCCTCTAGAGAGATAGCAGGGTGGTCTGGCATGATTTGCTTTTGAACTCCTGTTCCTGACCCCTCCATTCTCCTCCTCCTCTGTATTGCCTTTTAATCTTTCTGTACTATAAGTTCCCACTTCAGTCATGCAGATTTTCTGCTAAGTTTGATGATCTTCCTGAATATTCTCGGGGGCTGCTCTTGCACTTGTAGGAGGCTGTCTGACAGACCTGCCAACTTCCCTAAACTCCTTTACTTTTCAGACCTGCCATAAGATAACATCTGACAGTTTTCTGAGTAAGTTAGAGGCTGCTGACCTGAAGTCTGGACTCTGTACTCTGTTTAACACTGGATATCAAGTACAGTCCAGCAAAGTTTTGCCGTTATTTGCTACATTCAACATTAAATATCTTTATCTTATTTCTAGTCCTAATGTTTTTTCTTTCCTCATTTTAGCTATTGGATCATGTAATGATTTTCTTTTATTTATAAGGAAATAAGTTTTCTGTTCAGTGGAAGAAACTGATATATTAGACTCCCAAATCACCTCTTGATCTGTAGTTGTTGAATTCACTCTTATCTCAGCTGCAAGGCACTATCATTAAGAAGCAGCTGTACTAACAGGTGACTCATACAAGCAGGTGCAAATTATCTCAGATATAGGAATCTTTCCCTCAAGCAGATATAATGAAGTATTAGAGCAGGGATGGTTTCAGAAAGCTGCTGTGGCTATAGTCAGTTGGGGGAGGAAGCTTAAGTTTCTATTTTGTTATTGTTTGAGTTAACAGTAAAAATCAAAACTCAGGGAGTCAGTAAATTTGGACTCCATAGAACATCTGTTGACTAATCAAAGCAGGTATTGCAGGCTGTACCTTCCAACTGTTCTTAAGATTTAATATTTGCAGTCAATAAAAAGGAGAATATATTTTTTCACATTCTGAGAGAGAGTTCAGTATTTAACATGCTACTTTCTTGGGTTAGGTTTTCTTTTCCTGAGAGTCAGGCTGGTGGTTCTGGTGGTGGTTCGAGAGAGCCTTTTTTTGCCCTCTGCCCTCTGAAGGCTTTGAGCCAGACACGAGAATGAACTGGAGTCTCCAAGGTCGTGGTTTTCTTGATTTCTTGCATGTTTATTATTTCTTATCTTATAAGTTTTGCTCTGTGCCCGGCCAAGGTGTTCACAGCAGCTCGGACACAATGCGACTCCCCCCTCGATGGGAGGTCACTACCTCTTATACAGATAATTACGTGTGTCTTATTTACAATTCTGTGCCAATGCCTATTACCTATACTCTACTCTGACCCAATCTCCTCAAACTTCTTTCTGCCGCCGTCACTGCAAAAGATGGATGCCAAGGGAGAACAAGAAGAACCCAGGGTACCACCCTAAATCCTCCATCTTGTTCCCCATTCTAAGAACCCAAAACTACAAAATTTTCCATGCGGTGATAAACTACACTACTATCTGTTGCACCTTTGTGACTTGTAATTCTTCTCTGCATTGGAAGTTTTTCTCGTGGACTGAAATCAAAGCCTGTGTCCTCCTGGGCTCTGTGCTGGGCAGACCCCCTGGACAGACCCCCCTGTCCAGGTCTCAAACCCTCTTTCTCAGGTCTCAGACCCCTCTGCCAAGGTCTGTGGCCTTCCAGGGCAACTAAAGGAATGCCCTGGACTCCGACATTGCTTTTTGCAATCTAAACGAAATTTAGATAAAAGAAATTAATCTGTTCTGACTATACCTCAAGAATTCATTATTAACTGGTAAGTTTGAACATGTTCATTTTTTTCTTAGATTTCATTTCTGTAGCAGGTATGAGCTAAAGTAAGATAAGATATGGAAATTGATGTAGTGTGACAAGAATATCAAGTACTTCCTATTTCTCTACAATATGTAGGTGTGGATATTGAAGTTTTTAAAAAAAAGATGTGTGAGAAGATCACATTTCTGATCATTTGTTTTATTTTGATTTTTTAACTGCTGCTTTCAGGTGAAGTTCCCCATCTGTGAAAAGCTTCCTTGACCTCAATAAACACTTAAATAATGAAATTAAATAGTTTGAGACTTAAGCATGTTATTCTCTGTAGAATATAGGAAAATTACATTATTTTGTTTTATATCTTCAAAAACTATAGTATGGAGAGGTTAATGCTTACATCGTATGAGAGCTTGATCCTTAATTATCTTTCTGGAAGTTTATTCTGTAGAGCTGAAGACAGCTATTCTGTAGACTTCCACAGTCTATGATGAAATGGTAGTATGAGGACAACCCAGTAATTCCCATGAAGAAAGATTCTTCTGCTTTTTTTATTATGTGATCCAGATGTATCCAAACTGAAACAGAGGTCTGAAGAGGGCTTTTCTGTTTGTTTCTTTTCTTTCAGGAAACGATGTGAAAATAACACTAATAATAACAATGATTTGTAGTTTGAAGTGAGCAGTCCTGTTGTAGGAGGGGGGGAAATAAAAATCACTATGTGGAAAAGTGGTGGTGTAATAGGGTTGGTCTAGTTCCTGTGCAAAGATTCAAATAATCTCCTGTCTAGCCAGCTACCAGTAGTTACAGAGCTTAGTCTATAAGCCTTAAGGTGATGATACTACCTGTGCACTTAGTGACTCATTCTCACTGATATATCCCTGACTAGAAGAGTGTGTCCCAGAAGTGCTGTCTTCCTTCTGTTGCTGCGGATAGGTGCTCCATGTGTCCCCATCTCTTCTGTGTGCAGCTCCTGGCTGTAATCCCAGAGGGCTGGATGGAGCCCTGGCACAGGGCTGGATGGAGGGACAACAGCAGTAGCACCGTCCCAGAAGTGCAGCACCTCAGAGGGATGTTTCATTCTCAGGGCACTAAGGAAAATGCAAAGCCTTTGTCTGCACTCTAGTGGGGTGAGCCGTGCAGCCCCAGCCTGTGCTCTGCCTCCAGCCAGGCTGTGCTGGGATGTGGGACCATGTGCTGCTCCCACCTGTGGCAATCCAGTTGTTGGCTAGTAGGGAGAGCACAGGGCACCAGGGCCTGGGTTTCTGCAGCTGGCTGTCTGTCTGAGAGTCAGGTTTTGCTCTGCAGTTGGCTGCAGTACACAGCAGGCTCTGGAGACTCCAGCACTGAGGCTTGTGTCCACCAGGCTGTGCAGAGGATCAGGTCTGAAGGTGCCCTTTGCTTTGACGCTAGGGTGGTAGAGGGGATCTGGAGCCGTTGGCTTCCACCACAGGCACTGGAATTATCTCTGCTTTTGCTGTTGTGTATTTTGCACAAAACTCTCTTCTGTGGATGCAGAAATTCATTTGAAACAATTCACTCTTTGTTAGAGTCTCATTGTTCTGACACCTTTGTATATAAAGCTAAAACTTTTCTCTCTCAAGTGAAATTTTGTTAATTTTTGGCTCAGCTGTCTCAAGTAAGTGGAAAGGATATCTGCTATAAAATGTTAAAAATGGAAAAGGAAAAATGCTCAGAGATAAGAAACTGACTGATGTACAAAGATATAGAAAATAAATTATTCCCCTTGTAGGGGGAATTCTGTCAGACAGAAATTCTCTTATTCTGCTAGGGAGTGAAATTGCCATTTTTAAAAATCTGACACAGGAGACTTGCAGGTTCATTTTGAAACTGCATAATACAACTGTATCCCTTAATTGTTTTCATAGATCCAAAGAGTTATATTTGGACTATCAAGCCCAGATAGAAAAAGTAAGACCTCGCAGAACCCTCTTACATGCCTAAAGGGGCACTTGGGCATCTCCGTCTGTGATCTATAAAGATGATTTGTGAAACTTCTGCTGTCTGATTTTGGCCAGTGGAGTTCTCTTATTCCCTGGCTGTATTTCCCCATGGGGGCTGTCACCTTGTCAGTTACCTTATTTCCTACATATCTGGCAAATATTTTATTCAATTTCAAACGTACCTGAAGAAGTCCAGGCCAGATCCTGGCACCTGCACCAGGTCAGATATACTATGGAGGTCTGCAATTCTGCACTTGTCTTTTGGCTTTATGTAACCAACCCATGCAGGGCCTTGCTACTGTGGGAAGGTGAGAGTCCTTCCTATCTCAGCCTGGCCAGTGTCTCAGTGTTAGAGCAATCTTTGGGAAATCTGGTTCTGGCTGTATGCATGCTAAAGGTGACATAAGAGCCATGTTTCACACTTTGGCTTTTGCTAAAACTCTGTATTGGTTTCTAACCTAGGAGAAAGGGAATTGATAATCTCCCTTCACAGAAGAAATGCATCTCAAGTGAAGATGCAAGTGTATAAATGTGGACTTAGTGGAAACTAGCATTTATTAATAGAATTGTCAACATTATCCTCATCTCCAGACTTCTTTTTAGAAAACACATCTGAACCACTCTGATGTGTTGAAGATAATTTTGGGCTAGAAAAGAAACATGATCTTGGACCCATTTCTTGCTTTGTATTTTGACTGGCTAGCTCAGTAAATATCACATGAATCCTATTCCAAGGTAGTGAACTTCTGCTATGTAGGCAACCCACATGTTGACAGAACCCATAAATTCTGTTTCAATAAACCTCACTGCTTTGTAGCCCTTGTGATTAAAAAGTAAGATCTACAAACTGTGAAGAAGACAGACCAAAAACATCAAAAACAAATGCTTCAAAGTTGCGTGGGTTGGTTTTTTTGTTTTTTTTTTTTTTTTTTCCCCTCTTTGAAAGAGATGTAGATGACATTGATACTCCATGGAAAAAAAATAAATGAGCTGATATCTTTCAGTTGGCAATTTTAAACCAATTCTTCCAGTGCCTGGAACAGGATAGGTGACACTGATATGCAGAAATATATTTGCCAAGCAATTTCAGTAAGTAGATAGAAATGGAATTGTTTCAGGCTCAGCACAGGCTGGCATTCCCACACCACTTGTTGTCAGGAGCATCCACTCAGGCTTTTGATGTCTTCAATGTTTATTCAATGCACTTGACACTTTTAAATCTAGTTTAGTGTGATTTTGCTTTTGATGGGGTCTTTTAACATATGCAGCAACAGACTGAGGGAGGACAATTTCAAAATAAAAGATGTTCACTCATCAAAAGCTGCTGTAGTATTCAGAAGTGGTACAGTGGCACTCTAGTCCTTAATACAAATCATTTGTGCACAGTATACAAGAGATTTCCAAAAACTACACTGAGGCGCTGCATACAGTAGCTGCAGACTGAAGCACTGTCAGGAAAGCATGGGGTTATGTTCAGAAAATCTGTACTAAAACTGGGTTAAAATAGAGTTGTTTCGCATCAGTCATAAATCTTCAACAGCTGACGGGTATTAAGGTTCCCAATATTTGGGCAGGACACAACCAATTGGTTTCTTATTCCGCCAAAGAAGACACAGTTCTGTGAAATACGTTGTGGGCTGACAAAGGTATTTCAACCATTTTAGGTGGAAAGAAATGGTCTCTGTGCAGCCCCAGGGCCAAGTTTTACTTGGCTGCCAACTCAAACACAGCCTGGCCATGCTGAATGTAAAGGTGAGCTGATCCCTGCAGGTGGGAAGGCAGGCAGGAAAGCAGCTTCTCAGCACTGGAAAGTGGTTATCAGCAAGCTCTGCCTCTGACTACTGACACGCTGTCAGAAATGTGAGTTGTTACTGGGATTGCTGAAATGGGAAAAAAATTTGAGTGTGGGAGTTTTTGAACTTACTGAAAGCTCCTCAGGCCCTCTTCTTTCATCATCCTGCTGAGCTGCTGAAGTAGGATGTTGATGGTGTGGCCAGACTTACAGGATCAAGCTAACTGAGGAGGACTTTTAAGAACCTTCAAAAGGACTTACGTATCATTCTGTATTTGGACTTAGAGATATTGGAGAGTCATAGCTAGGGAGGAAATCTCCATTGCACTAGCCAGGAAGGCTAAGGCTGACACACTCAAACAAGGCTGTATGGTGGTGATAACAGTAAACTGATTTGTAGTTAA
The DNA here is from genome assembly GCA_008694505.1 of Cyanoderma ruficeps. NCBI lineage: Eukaryota > Metazoa > Chordata > Aves > Passeriformes > Timaliidae > Cyanoderma > Cyanoderma ruficeps. The sequence goes on from VZDJ01004378.1 coordinate 2,496,375, forward strand.
ATTGCAATGAATAAAAATAGGGAAAAGGAGAATTTGCAGAAATTGTGAAATGCTCATCCAATATATGCTTTTTTTCCTACATCAAATACTCCTTTTGCTGACTTTGTGGACGTAGTCCCAATGCAGTTAGAGAGCAGAAGTCTCTACAGTGGGAGAGGAAGCCTTAGTCAGTAGATGAGAGTAAGGAGTGACCCTGTCCAGCCATATTTTACAGAAGACAAGTTCCCCTTTGTCCTTTCCACTGTGTATCTCTGAACATGAGCTGCCAAAGAAGAGAAGCAGAGCTCAGACTGGGTATCCTAAATCACTCTTTAGGAACCAACTACTGTCTGCTTTTTCTTCTGAATTCAGGCAAGTTTTGCTTGAGGAAGAGAGAATGAGAGGAGGTAGGGAAAACAGGTGAGAAGGAAAAGGGATATCTGGGAAGAAGCTGTTCATGTAGAGAAGAGAGAGAGAGAGCATCCTGAAGGGAGCAGGAGGGAACTAGAGACTGTTGAAATGTCTGAGGAAAAAAAGTAAGAATGAGATATAAGGAAAAAGGAGAAAATGTCAGGTATATATATCTATATATAGAAATAGGTTCTATAAGAAATAGCACTATTAAAAGAATATTTCCTCCATATTCTAATTATCTCCTTTAAATTGAGAATATATTGCTGTACAGGTAAGAAACCTCTGCAAGGTTTCTGTTTCTTCAAGCGATCTTATTCCCCTTAGGCTGTGCTTTTCTTAAAGCTCATCTTGTTCAGCTTGAGTCAATAACAATATCAGTTTAGTAATAAAATTTGGGTAGCCTCCTCAGTGGGGAAGTATAAACCACTAATTACTCTAAAAGGAAAGAAAAAGGGCCTAACATATAGAACATGTGTGTGTATATTATATGTGGTAGTGCAATACTTCTCTCGGGGCTTTCACCCACGCTTCCCGGCCAGCTCTGGCACTGGTGTCGTGAAAGAGGTACAGTCCCATATCCTGGAATACAGTTCCAATCCTGTGGGTCCTTGTCTCAGCAGCAGTGTGAACAATGTGAGAGATAAAAGGATGGAACTCTGGTGGGGAACTTCAACTGGGTTTTATTAAATTCACACGACTTCCTTCCACCCAGGAGTCAGCCCGCCAAAGCCCACTGAACTCTTTAAGGTTTCACCTTAAATATTGGGGTGGAAGAGTGGGGAGGTTACAGCTTGGAACTAATCCAGAATGGGAAGGGAGTGACCCCAAACCCAACTGACAACCCATAGAACAAATCAAGGAACAAAGAGGGAAGGAGAACTGAGACCCTGCCAATCACTCAATGTCCTCACCAGAACTTTCTAGACAAAGGGTGAGGCCTCAAAGTGATAGACAGGACCCAGATGTCACATAAATGATGATTGATTAATAGCAATAACTGGGGTAAACCATAATGGGGTAAAACATGGGATAAGTGGAAAAACCATTGTGAAACAGTGTAAAACAAACAGACGCATATAAAAAACAGGAAAACCCCCAAAACACATCACCACAATTATACATACCTAAGTACTTCTATGTAAAAATATAAAAATTTCTTCTGAATTCCTATCTTTTTGGAAACTTTACTCATGGCTGCTGACAGGGCCAAAACGTGTCGTGGATAAGTTCAGACTTCAAAGCTGTAATACCTCTGACCATGGTACCTCATATCACAGCCTCCTTGTGCTGTGATCTGTTAGTGTGTGTGAGTATGACTTGTAAGGCTGTATCTATCCTATCAGAATGGAAAAAAATTATGAAATACAGGTATTTGTGAAAGTTGATTGTTTTGCTAATCTTAGCACTGTTTGTGCTGCTATGCCTCTTTGGCTGTGGAGCAGTCTCCAGAGAACCATGCCCATCATCAAGACCCCAAAGTCTGTCTGCAGGATATCTTGGTGGAAATGGTGGGCACTAAGTCACTGTATGTATTTGGACATGCAGATTTCAATATAACTTTTTGGTGGGAGTAGAGGACAAGGCATGTTTTTGTACTTTGTACAATGTACTTCTGAACCCAAATTACAAGGCTTCTTTTTTCTGGTCTAAAATTGGATAGTTATTCTTTTGAACAATCCCCAGATGGTGGATAATGCAGTTACATTTGCTTTTCTGTGTTGCAAGCCTAAGATTTTCAAAAGGGACAAGTAAGATTAGCCCCTTGACAGCCAGGTTGTACTTTGGAAGGGTTAAGATACTGACACTGTTAGGTACAAGAAAAGAGAGTACTACGTTATTCCTTCTATCTGAATAATTTTTAACACATAAGTAAAGTAATCAGTATTTTTGCTTTGTTTTCTTCCCCTCCACCTCATTCTTTTCCATAAATGTTTTGCTTTTTTCTTCAACTTTTCTACTGGTAACAACTGGACTTAGCATTTCACCCTGGCAATACAGGAAATATTGAACTTTTTGAAAATCACTTGGCACTGGCTGATGTTTTATAACTTTTAAAGTTAAAAACTGAAGTTAAAATTGTTTATCAGCCAAGTCTGATTGTTTTAAGAATGAAAAAAAATTCATCTGGACACAAACAAAGCAGCAATACTTTTATTTTTCCTTCTTCTAAGTTTGTAGTATATGGGTTTAAGATGATGCTTTATAATCCCATATGAATTGTGTGTGCTGTGAAAGGAATCCATAGCTATTATGACTCATAGGGATTTTCTTAATGCATTCTGATACGTAGTATCCAAGGGATAGGGAGGTTACTGGAAATCTGGGCTTTCTGAGCCATAGCTGAAGTGTAGGCAGTGTACTGCAGAACATGTGAAAGCATCCACTAAAGCACTGCCCATGTCTGTCTGGCCAGCTGAGCCCTGTTTACATATCTTCGTGTTCTCCACAATGGTGGAGAGAGCTGTCAAGAATACAAAATTTACTTTTCCTCCTCATGATATATTTTGATAAATTGTATCTCATGATGCTCAGGTGGCAGCATGGGTAGCAAAAGGGCAGCACTACTGCCCAGGCAGTGGTGTAAGCTGGAGTGACCTTGCAGCAGTAAAAAGTGAATGTAAAGAACAGAGTTCCTTCAGAAGAGCACCCCATCTCGCACCCTGCTGAGAGCACTCTCCCCTTCACAGAATCATTAAGGTTGGAAAAGGCCTCCGAGATCACTGAGTCCAACCTTTGATCACCACTCTGTCAACCAGAGCATAGCACTAAGTGCCACACTGTTGTATCTTGAACACCCCAGGGATGGTGACTCTAATGCTTTTCCCTTTCTTCCTGTATCTCATACTTCCTTACATAGTGATGGTCTCCATAATCAGAAAAATTTCCATGGATGAATACATGTCCCCGTGAGCAAGTCTCTGAAATTGCTTGCTGTGCTCTGTATGGTACGAATTATCAAAGGAATGTAAAGGACACCTGATTTTGGCTAAAGGATACTCTTAGGTATCCCAAAGGTAAATTTGTTACTGCTAAAAAGTTGTCTTTCCTGGTTCAGGCTAAAAGGAAAGCACATTTTTGTGTATTTTTCTCAAACTGATCAAAAGAGATTAGTGTTCCAGACACAGACGTGACAAGCTCTAATGACGAAAGTAGAGCTAGAAAAACTGAAATATCAGAGTTCACTCTGTGCTTAGCAGAGTCTGACACAAGTCTAATATATTGATAGACATGATTAAATGTGGGTTTCCCCAACAAGTAGAAAGGGAATTTTAATAGTTTAAGAAGTCCCTAAAGCTATCTGACCGTCTTTGGCTTTCTGTTTGATCTGATGATTGGAGAACAGAAGGTTCTGTAAAGGAAGAGCTACCAGCAATTCCCAAGCTCAAGGTTCTTTCCATCCCCCCTCCTTGTGATTTGATCTCAGTATGAATATTTCTCATTTGATCTGCTGCTTCTTCAGTTTATCATTCAGTGTCTGGACCTCAGCTAGGCTTAAAATATTTAGAAAGAGCCTGCCTAAAGATGGTGGATAATTTAATGTGCCACTGCTTAACCTGGTTGGTTTTCAGAGAGGAAAATGCCAAGATTTAAAATTATGTGGAAATACTGATATAGAACTTCCATACTGAGAAAATGTCATTGTTTATCAGTAGACTCCCTTGCACAGAATGACAATTCAAGCTCCTTAGATGGATTCTCATCCTTCTGGTGTTACACAGCGTTGCACAGTGTGACAAGATGTACTTCAATTGTAAAAATGTTCCTAATGCATAAATATTCTTTTAATGTTTTGCCCTAAAGTGTACCCTATAGTTTCTGTATCGTGAATATATTTTGCAGATGCTGCATCAATTGTGGGATTTGAGATTGGGATATCATATAATTACTATTTTCTATCGTATCCCTTGTGTATAATTAAAAGTAATGACTTCTAATGAGTCCCTGACCTCCTTCAACCTGCTGGAATAAACCTAATCAAATTCAAACACATTTTATTAGGTACTTTGTATTATACACATTCTTCCTTTGTCACATCCTGTTCTACCAGGGCAGAACGACAGGTCATAAACTGAAATACACTGAAATATGTCTTGTTAGTCTTTGTGAAAGATGCTTTCTGGCAGGTGATGATGCAATGGAGCTTTAGGAGTTTTTCAGCCCATTATCTGACAGTATACAATTACATGTATTAACCATAAAAAATCACTTTTGCTAGGGTAATTCAGTTTATTCAGACTACTGTAGTTGCTAGTCCATTTGACCACCAGCAATATCCTCAGAAATAAGTATGATAGTACTGTGATAATTACTGTGTTTGTAGTGGAGAGGAAAAAAAAAGAGAAATTCACTAATGAAATAGGATTTTCATGTTTGATTTTACCCCCATATTTCCACTGGGCTAGTGATTGCATTTGTGTCTGGAATTTTTCATATACCAGACCAGCTTATGATGGTTGCAGAAATAATGTTGTTGGCAACAAAGGGAGCTGCATTGATCCTCTTTTATGTGCTTTCATGAAAATATCACTGCTGATCATTGAAGTTATATTCTGTTCAGGAATATATCTTCAGAAGGTAACTGGCAGCAGAAATAAACCCAGTGAGAGACAAATAGAATGAAAAAAGTAAAATAATCTACGTGTTCCAGCTCAGAAGCATTTAGGTTGATAGATCCCTTTTCTTTCTGTATTTGAGGCAAAAAATAGCTATGTTGCGTTTTATCTTGAAACCCCTTATCTTTGCACAAAATCTGTACAAATGTATGTGGAACTTCCAAAATATTTCAAGTGACCTATCCATTACCTCTTCATCATTAGGTGTATGAATTATGAGCACCCTTGACAGGAACTGCTATGATATTTACTGCAAATAGAATGACTTGGAATAATTCAAATGGGTTTAAAAAAATCCTTCCCACCAATTGAAATCAGCTAATGACAGCTTTCTGATTATACTTTTCTTCTGTTTCCAAAGCTTTTAAGATTCTACTAAACCTTTTTCAACTAAATACATTTTAAATTGTATTCATCTGGATGAAAAATATACTTATGTTTTCTTGCTTTTTCTCAAGTTAAATCAACTTTTTTTTTTGGTGGGGAGGTAGAAATCAGTGGTAATTCCTGAAAAAAATGCATTGCTTGCCACATGATAAATATTGTCATTGACGGTCCTTAACATCCAGGGAGAATGTATTAATCTAAAAATACATATATTAGAATTGGTTGAATTTATAAATATAAATGAATACATGAATTTATCTACTGGGAAAATATATTGTGGTAGATCTCTCCTACTCACAGTAAAATCCATGGAACAAGGCTGATTCAAACAAGTTCATATGTTGAAACTTTTCCATAACATCAGCTCTAGCAGAGTTGGTTTGTAGCTGGTGGAGTTTTCAAGGCATCACCCTACTCACCTGCTCTGAGCATTGGATGGGCCACTTCACATCTCCAAAGGCATTAATGAGTCTGAATGTGTTGGGTCTTCACAGGGTGATTTATTATTGGTTTATTATGAAATCAATGAAGCAAGGTATCTAATGACGGCATGGGTGACCTCTTCAGTGTTTGTCAGAGGGAAGCATGAAGATATCATAGGAGGAAGTTGAATGTAAAGTGTCATAATAATCATGCAGCCAAAGTGAGTGGGATTGTGAGATTCAGTGGAAGACAAGTAGCTGTTTACACTATTGTTCTACACAGTGTGTAGAATAGTTGAATTAATCTCCCAGGCTCCCTTTATAGTCAGTGGAGAGAAATGTTCCAGGGTGCATTTCCTTACTGCTATAGTTAGCAATAATAGAATACATTTTCAGTACTGTTTGGTATACAATAGGATGTTATTAAGCTTTAACAAACTCTTTTGAATCTTGAATGTCCTTCCTGAATGACTTTGGCATTATTGTGTTGCGGGCTGATGTTTTTCAGAAGCAAAAGCAAACTAAGATGGTAGTCTGGCTGATGGCAATTTAAAAATGTCACTTATGGCCTAAGTATGGTGACCTTGGCTCTCCTCCTGCAACTGTTCAATATCTAGGCCCTGAGGATTCATTTCACTGCTGTGAATTTTTTGTACTCAGAAAGAACTCTTTCTTGCTGTACAGAAGAGGGAATAAAAATCTTGAAGAGATAGGATCATTAATGATTAATGATAGACATTTAAAATTCAAAAAATCATCAAGTTGAAAACATGTTTCCACAGTCAAATTTTATTCCAAGTACTTTAACTCCTTTGCAGGCTGTATTAGTTGGTGGTGAAAAGCCAGTTGATATTGAGTAGTCATTGAATTAAAGTTTATTGACTTCAATTTTTTAGTTGCAATTATTTCTATTTTTAATGTGCTATTGCTAATATTNAAAAAAAAAAAAAAAGGCTCAGTGATGAGAGAATGGAAAAGAGAAATAAAATCCTAGTTGATATGTTAAAGTTAGTAGTGACAGGACTGAGTGGGTAGTGAAACTGAAGATGTGAAGTGATTTAAGCCCATTACTCTGGGTGACTGTACAACATAGTTACTGCTGTGAGTGTAACTCATAATGTCTAATTTTTAAAATTGGTAGTGATTCCTTTCTCAAGCCTTTTTCCTTATGAGCTTTGCTCATTTCACTGTCTGCTATTTTGTCCCCAAATCATGCTTTCAGCTGGAAGGCTGTGTAAAGGAAGATGGCATATGAAATGGCCAGCTGATGCATTACATTGTGAAATGTAGCATGCAAGTGGATTTGAAAGCTCCGTAAAAGGGTTCTTGTGAAATTTTGCCTTAAACTTGGAGAGCATGTAATTCAAAAGAAAGCATGCTAAAAACGTCCTGCTTTGGTGAAGACCCCCTCCTCAAATGCCACAACTAGGTCATGTTGTTTCCTCTGTCATCCTCAGTGTAACCCTTCTGTGTTTCAGGGTTTGGACTCCAGCACTGGACCCCCTGAACAGATCGATAGGAATGTTCCTCTATGAATAATCCTGGATTGAGGAGTAGAGGGTGGCTTTTGTTTTCAGTGTGTGAGGAGCTGGAAGTGGTTTACCACTTGGCTGAAATAAATGCAAAGTTCCATTAGCTGCCTTTGACACTCCTGGAGTTGTCCACACTTCCTCCATAAGGAAGTACAAGTCTGTTTTGTAGAAATGCTTGGTGCTTGTCTTGTACTGCTGTCATTCCTCCTTTGAAGAGCTGCCACAGTCGTGCCTGTGGATGGTCACTTCTGAAAGTACCTGCTCCATCTTCTCTAATCCTCTGGCAATGGGGGGAGATCTTTAGAGGCAGATTTTAAATTAGCTAGGAGATGTGTACAGGTAGATACATGAAAAAAAGACTCTTCTGGACTGCTGAGTTTGGCTTGAATGTATCTTCAGGGATTAGGTGTTCTGCATATCAGCAATTATTTTTGTTTTTTTGGAGTGTGAGTGTTTGGGTTTAGTTTGGGTTTTTTTTGTTTGTTTTTCTCCAAATTGCTTTATTTTTTAAGCATGCTGAATAGTTTTCTGATGCCAGTGACTGAACAACAGAATGAAATGAAGCCACCACTGACTTAGATTAAAGGACTGAGGGATCACAAATAGTTTCAGCAGTAGTTCAGTAAGTATCAGGGTTAAGACCAGTACAAAACTGGATATTGTTTTAAAATATTACACTAATTTTTTTGGGTTTTCAACATTTAATAGATAGCTTAAGATTTAAAAATAATAAAAATAAGGCTCCTGTGAATTAATCTATATAATAATTTCAGACTTCAAGTCAGTCACCCACTAGAAGTTGAGTTTATCAGCAAGTTATAGGTTAATGGGAGACAGTGTCCAAACAATAGGGTAGGAAAGAATAGAAAAATCATATCAATGAGCAGTCAAATATGAATGCTTTTAGCAACTGTCAGTGAATGTGAAAGATGTTGTGCAAGAACCAATCCAAATGTGGTTATATAATCCATTTTTTTTTCCCCAAAAGAGAAGGAAATACTCCATTAACGCTGATATATACCACTTAAATACAATATAAATGTTACAGGTATGAAAAATTAGATGGAAAAATCTAGAATGAGAAATAAAGCTTCTTCTTTACAGGTTTTTTTCAAAATGCAAATTTGTGTCTCTAGAGACCAGTGGAACTTAAAGTAGAAATACAGTCTGTATTTAGGGAGTTTTAAAAACACACATTACTGAATTGATAGAGCATAACAGTTCCTTTGCTTAGGCAGCGTTATGCTCCATCTTGTAAAATGTACTTGGGGAAATGTAAAATGCTTTATTAAACCTACAGTCCATAACTAGAGTTGTTACATTTTAATGTATATATTTTTCATTCATGGATTATTGAGCCACTAAATCCAAAGAATTTGACCTCATGCCAAAAAATTTCTTTAAGTCTCATTCTGCGTCGTTTCATTTCCTATGTAACTGGAGCATAAACAAAATTCTCAAATTTTAAAGATTTTTTTCAGAGCTCCCCTGTATAAAATTGTACATTTAAAAGCAGGCAGGGAAGGAAGTGACTATTTACTTTTGCATAAACTGCTTTCAAAAAAAGAAGTCCATGAAGCATTTCTGGGTGGGAGTTCTGCAATTCTGGGGAGAAAATTCTTGAACATGGTGTTTTTTATAACCATGAGGGCTGTATGGAAAAAGAAATGAGGAAAATAATTATATATTTCATTGCAAGAACTGTTTTGTTTCTCCAAACTTAAGGTTGGTTTGCTATGTGGAGAGTGTCTTTCTCCCTACTTTCATATGGCGTATTGTTCTTTCCTGCTAGTGAAAAGCTGGCAGATGTTATAAAACAGTGGTGATTTAAGCTTACTGGTGTGCCCAGTGATTTCTGAGTATTGTGTTTGTGTTGTATTTGCCTTCTGTTTTCTTTCACTCTTATTAGAAATAACTCCAGGGAAGAAGTTGAACTGCAAACTGAAATGTAGGAAAGGAACATCTCTTCTCTACATTTTCCAGAGCTCTAAAAAAAAGTGATATTTGTAGCATATAAAATATCACTTTTGATCTGAAATATGTCATTGCCGTGACTGAACCAACAATTCTCTTACAAACACACATCTAGGATTTGTTATTCATCTCATGCTTGAAGAAAAACAAACTGAGAGAGTTAATGGATATAAGTCTGTGGTCTAGGCTTCAAGATTTTCACTGCCGAAAAGTATCAGTCTAAAAGATTTCTTACTGGTGTTGATTGTGTTGACATTATTGATGAAATAACTTTCAGCAAAGGAACAATGACATAATACTTTTGAAATGGAACACCAGGGAGCAAAATGAGTAAAATAACAAAGGTTGTCTTTATTGTTTTTATATCTGTAAAAAAAAGAGACTGTTTTAGAACAAGTTTAGAAAGGCAATGATATGTGGTCTAAATATGCATAATTGTGTTATTGCAGGCCAAAAATATTTTGTCTGTAAAGAGGTAAAGATGTTTCAAACACGTTCTGAAAGAAAGGGAATTTATGCAAGGCAAGTTTTGTAAGAACAATTTATCTTTTAGTTTTATTTGGTGTATTTTTTCTTTGTTAGTAATATTGATTTCCATGAAATATAAGCTCTAACTTTTTCTGTGATCCTCTCTCTCCTTTTCTTTTCTGTTCTCTTTGGTTGTTATAACAACATTTTAGATTTTTATTCTGAGGCATTTTCATGTGTAGATATTTTTTAAAGAAGAGTACAGCCAAGATACATAAGAATTTATTTTGTTAGTTTCTGACTGAGAAATGATTGTGCCAACCCTTAGTCAATTAACTGTTTATTCAGGCTGTACGAATATATCTGCACTGTCTGTGCAGGTTTGGTTAATGACCAGACTCTTTGAATTCCTTACATTTGCCTCAAATCCCTTTTTTAGCATGTACTGATGAGGAAGTACTAAACAGTACATAACAGTGCACCGAAACCTTCTACTTGAACATCTAATATGACAGAGAGTATTTACCAGAACTCCTCCTCAATTGGCTCTCAACAGAACCAACTTAGGAACTCCATTCAGATTGCTTTCTTGAAGACTGTTATTTGTGTTGTGACATGAATTAAGTGCCTCTTATTAATGTAGATCACAATGCAATACTTGGACCAACTTTTATTTCAAGCTAATGACTGTTTAATCAGTTTTATCGTTTTAAATAAGAAAATAATTCTCCTTTTAAGTTAGCATAAATGTTAATTAAATTTTCTTGCACCAAAAATATTTTTTCAAAATAAGTGAGTATTGCTTACAATGTCTCTTCTGGACATTGCTGAACCATCTGTATAAACCAAGACAAGAATTAACAGAGACCACCCTTGTTTTTTTTTCCTAAGAGAATAATAATAATAATAATAATAATAATAATAATAATAATAATAATAATAATAATATTTTAAAATGTGTTCCGTTTAAGTTTAAAATGTGTTTAGGTTTTTTTCTACTAAGAATGTTGAGGTGTTTTCCACAAAATTTACCATCCTTGTAACCTTTCTCCTTCTCTATATGGATATCATATACAGGTAATTTTTAGGGTTTTTTTTTTTTGTCAGATGGCTTTTGTTTATTTAATACATAGCCTTCATGTTCTTAAATCATGCACAATGAGCTATTAAAAGTGGAAAATGAAAAACCTGTGGCAGAGAAAGCTTGAAAAATAGTTATAAAATTGGAACACACATTTTTCTGTGCATAAATAAAACAAAGAAATGGAAATAATTCACATTTTACTTGTCAAATTTAAAGAATCACAGTCTTCATAAGTGACCTTTTCATCTTCAGTAGTAATAGTAAGAATTCTTCCTTTTTGTTTTCCCCCTATTTTTTTTTACTTCACTTGTTTCTATTAGGGCTGGAATAAAAAAAGAAGTTGTTACATTTATATGTCAAGAATCGTGACATCTGGAGCAAAGCTGAATGCATTATTTCTTGGTGAGAGGGCTGCACAATAAGGCTTGACTGACATTATACAAAATCCGAGACGCTTTCTGATCAGCTGATTTAATTAAAACAAGATATCTGGTTCTGCACAATGCCTGTGTATAATCTATTACAAGCCTTTCAAACGCACAAGTATGTACTGTAAAATGTTGTTAGATTGGCTTGCATGACTTGTGGTTCTGTTTGCAGATACCTCAAATCAGCTATGCATCTACAGCTCCGGAGCTGAGCGATAACACCAGGTACGACTACTTCTCTCGCGTGGTCCCGCCCGACTCCTACCAAGCACAGGCCATGGTCGACATCGTGACAGCCCTCGGGTGGAACTACGTCTCCACGCTGGCTTCTGAAGGCAACTATGGGGAGAGCGGTGTGGAGGCGTTCACCCAGATCTCCAGGGAAATTGGTGAGTGTATGTTTGTCAGGTCCGCTATTTATAGCTGCAGAGTTGCAGAGCGTCGCTGAGTTCTGATTAGGTGTGTACAGCGTGATCAGAACACCCGTGGGTGTGTTACCTGGACTCAAAAGTGGGTGATTTTGCTTCTTGCATGTCTGCCAAGGTGGCAATTCTGGCAGCAGTTTAAGAAGAAAGGCAAAAACATCTCGACCCTTTTGAAAAGGGATGGCTCCTTGATGACTTAAGGGCAAAAAGCAACCAGATGCTGAACTACAGCCAAATTTGAGGAAATGCAGTTTTTGATTCAGCTTAGGAAAAATTATGGTCCAGTGAGAGCTTTTTCCATGTTTCAGCACAGATAAACCTAGTGGTTTTAATTTTGATGAGTTTTAAAAACAACAAAGCTCTTTGACTCTGAAGTAAAAGACATAACCTTGCCATTTTTTCTTCGTAATAAAATGTGCTGTACATATACAGAGAGACATACACTATGAGAAGTATATTTAAATCCCTTTGATCCTTTAAAATTTTTTTTCACACTTCATAGTTTTTTCTGCCCTGAAAAAAAATGGCTTTCTCAGGAACAGTTGGCTTTGGAAAACAAGGAATAAGAGGATGATTTGAAAGAGGGTGGAATTGGTCTTTCACCAAGTACAACATTAAATGACAAACAGTCCCCCACCCCACCAAACAATTTTCCTGTCCTTCCTCAGAAAGCCTGGGTTAATCTACTCGATTTGACTTCCAGGGCATGTACATATAAACTCCAGCTCTTTTAATCAGCTTGGATGAGAAAATATGATAATATCTCACATTTTCACTAACTGCATGTGAATATAGAGAGCATCTCTATCATATAGGAAGGCACATGTGTGTTTCAGGTACTTATGCTTGAACCATAAAGGTAAGTGATTATTTGCAAGAACCTGGTTGTAGAATGAAACTACTGCCATTCTTGACATTAGGGAACCAGTATATGTAATATGCTCACTCATTTAACTGGTAAATGTTTCTAGCTTCTGATCATTGCTGCCAGTTCCTATGTGTCTTCATGGGAGAGCCAAAGCTGTCTGCTGTATGTTGCTTTGTTCTGGGGGTAGCAAGGGCATGTGTAATTCTTTCACAGTTCATATCTAAAAGGAACGGTTCATCTCTGGCAAATAGATTGACTTCCCCAGACACTCACTGAATTCATTGGCTGAAAAATCTTTTTTTTCTTGAAACCATCTGCAACACAGCTATTTCTAAGTTCCGAAAGCAAACAAATAAAATACAGGACTTTTTACTGTTTCCCATTTCCAGGAATATGAGAAAACTTCAGATGGGTGCAAGCAAAAACTGTAATTGCCTTATAATCACAATTACTTGAGTTTGTATCAGTTGGATCTTCTTTAATCCTGGAATAAAAAAGACCATTGTAATTTGATAAATAATTAAAATGAATAAGATAAATTAAATAAATATTATTAACAGGATTGTGAATCCAAAGCAGTTAAAATCATGAATAGGTGTCCTAAACATTACAAGATTTGTGTAATACCAAGAAGTTGTGATTAGTAGTTTTATGTTTTCTCCCTTGTGATTTATGTTTTCTATTAGAACACTTGATTTTTGGCTACCTCTGTGCTCCCAGCAACTTAGCAACTATTGTGGGTATCAGGGACTCGAATGGTTCTGAAGAAGGAAAGCAGAGGGAGGCAGACAAGTAATTTTTATTTCCTAGAAAAATACTCAGGTGAACAATCAGGTAAATCATATGTAACCACAGGGACATGATTGATAACCAGTGCAGAATTGTCAAGAACAAATAGTATCAAATCCATCTAATAATTTTCTTTGACAGGATAATAGCTTATAGCTGGAGAAAAAGCACTTGATGTGTCACATCTCTCAAATTTTGTAGTGTTATCTCAATTGTCACATACAGTATTCTCCTGAGCAAATTTGGCAATTGTGATCTAGGTGTAAATAGGCTGAATGCAGACCTATTTAGAAAACTTTTCTCAGAGAGCAATTAGCAATTATTTCTGTTTAAATGAAAGAATGCGTTATGTGTTATTTGGCAGTTGTTTAAGCTGGATCAGGTACTAGCCAATATTTTCATGTTTAACCTAGATGGATTTGGAATGAAGATTACTGTAAAATCTGGAGGTTACTTTAAGGTCAGACGGACTAAGACTAAGACTAGGAGAGTATCTAGAAGAAATCTTTAGAGTCCAAATCTGAAAACGTTGTCTGGACAAGGACAAATGTGAGACGCCAACAATGTATTTGGCTTCTGCAAGAAGGATCTGTGCAATGAGTTCAGACAGATAGGTCAGAAAATACTACTTTAAAAAATGATGCAGGGATGATAGTAAATGATAACTTATATTCCTGATGTTTTAATGGAATGTGCAGGTGGACATACCATCTGTAAAAAAATTTGAGCAATCCTCCAATTTGTCTGTCAGTTGTGGAACGTCATTTTGACTCAGTACAAGTTTTGTGCCTCACCTCAGAAAAGGTGAAACTCCTCAAGCAAGCAAGAACCAAGACAAATCTCAAAAAAGTGGTCTGTGAAGAACAGCTGAGCAGTGGGGCTTAGTTCACCTGAAGAAGAGTTGTCTAAGAGGAAGTGATAGAAAACATTGTCTTCAAATAGGCTTTTGCAGAAAGGTAGAGGACCACTTGTTCATCCAAATACAGCGTATGTAAACAGGAATAATGGAATTAATCTCTAGGATGTTTCTGTCTACATTTGGAGAAAGCCCCTTTTAATGTATAAGACATTAGGTAGTATATCAGCTTGCTTGGAGACATTTTGGAGCCTCCATTGATAAGGATCCTTGAGAATGCATTAGACAAACACCTGCCCAGTGATTATGTAAGTGTACTTAGCTCTTGCTTGGGGCTGGGAGGTGGAATGGATGATTCCTTAATGTCCCTTCCAGCCTGATCCTATTATCCACTGTCTTCAGACTTTTCATCTGAGCCATAGGGCTGGAAATGCTTTTAAAATGGAAACTGAATAGCATCTAACTATGAGATATGAGACTACAGAGTCTATGTAGGTTTACAAAAATCATCACATAGTATAAGAGTGCACACAACAGCAAAATTTGCCAGGCCTGTGTTAATAAACTGTGTTGAGAGAACCTAATTGGGACACTGTGCCACTTGTGCAGCTGGCATACAAATATACAGCTCAACTTGCTGAGTGCTTTATGTCCTGCTTAAGATATGTAGCCAACAACTGGAAGCAAAATGAATGTGAAGATCAGCATAATGAAAAGCAAAAAAATTGAGAAAGGATGTGAAAAATACTGATACATGTTGTTTGCCGAGGCTGGGTGTGTCCCACTTCAGGAACAGAAAGAAAGCAGGCACAGAGCATCGCAATGAGGAACAAACTCTCTCTCTTTATTTACAAATCTAACTCCATTTATACATTTGTACAGAGCTCAAGAGATTGGCTACAGAGGTCGCCACCTCTCAACCTGGATGGTGGACATGACCATCAATCATTTCTTCTCTCAGAGGAGAAGAATGCAAACATTCTGAAAATAGACATTGTTTAGATGAAGCTGCGTGAGAAAGTTCTTCACTAAGACAAAAAGACAGAAAGCTCAGGGCAACAGATATCTTCATTTCTGAAAAAAATTTAGTGTAGGAGAGGACATATGAGATAGTAGATTTGAAAATATAAATAGGAAAGCTTGATTCTTTTGTTTATTATTTGTATTGTTTTTTAAAGGAGAGTTGAAAATGGGCTAGGATTTTACCTAATTTTAATAGACAGATTAATTTAATGTACTCATTTAATATAATTTTGACCCTTTGTTTCTAATTTCTGGTTTGATTTGCCCTCTGTTTCACTTCTATTTCTTGATCAGTAATAGAAGCAAAAGGGAGAAACAGGCTCCCAAATGAAATGTGGAATACTGAAAAGGTCAAAGTGGTGCCACCCTGACATGTCACCAAATATATTACATATCAAAATCTGCTCTCATTTTAATGACAAAGATCTTGTCTGGGACAAAGCAGAACTGGAAATTAAATATTTTACATGACAACAATTGAAAGGAGATTATCCCAACTCATTCTTCCATGCATTATTTGAAGACAATGATTAAATTTATAGAATTTTCTACTCCCATTAAAAAGTTAATGATACTACTGTAATCATTTTGACATCATGATCAAATCATTTTGGTACATTGACCAAAGGAATGAATTCATATTCATATTCATTGCTTAGGAGTTTAAGCATTAAACTGAAACTTGCCTCACTGATACAAACTAAAATGGGGGAAAGAAGGAAGCACGTTTTACCAAGTCTCCATTAAACTGTCGTGCTAAATATTAGTCTTCTATTTACTTTCTGTTCATTATCTTTGACCAAATAAATGTTGGAAAGTTTCTGATCCATCTTTCTTTTAATGGTTTATTTTGCCTCTTATTAGAAACCAAATGAATTTACCATTAGAGAGAAAGTCATGCAATGCTTTTCTCTTTTTTTTCCCCCCAAAATACAAAAGTACTTGATTCAGAAAAAATCTCTTTGATTTCAGAATACTTGCTCAGTGCAATGTTTGTACTGGAAAATGTAACAAATCTACAAATAATATATGAACTACTTCGTGACAGATTTTTTTGCCACTGCTGATAGGTACTTAGGTACTGGCAGTGAAACACTTGTGAAACTCTTAAAAGAGAAGGTAAAAATGATAAAGGCAGGTAGTGGAGCTGATCATTAAGTGAGAAACATCAGCACTTCTTCCCCTTTTTGCTTGTAAATTGATTTTTCATGTTTTGATGGAGGTGTAAAGAAGACAGCAATGAGCATTTAATCACAGAGCATTTAAAATGGTCAAAATAATAGCTTCATAGCAGCTTTATTCCAGAACAGAATGGTACACTTAGTATCAGGGTGTGACCTTGAATACATGTTTGCAGAAACAAGGTTCTGTAGTTTTACCTACTCCTTTCATACTGGTACATTGCAGTTAACAGCATTTTTCTGAGGAGGGACTACAATTACTTTATAATCTTTCATAATATTGTATCGTTACAGTGACAGTGTAACCTATATATTAATGATAATGAATGCATGTGCTGGATGACTAGAATAGCTTTGTTTGTTTCAGACTTGAACACAGGTAGCTATATTTTGTTTACATAGGGAATGGTCTGTGGCATTTATTTGACATGGTTCTTAAATCATGTTTGTCTCTTGTTAGTTCTTGCAAGGTGTTTACGGTTGTGCATTGTACCTCTGCTTTTATCCAAATTATTGAATTACTTTTTCACGGAAGAATCACAGAATATTTAGGGTTAGAAGTGATTCTGAGGATCATCTACTCCGACCCCCTTCCAAAGCAGGGTGTCCTACAGCAGGTTACAGAGGAATATGTCCAGGTGGGTTTTGAATGTCTCCAGAGAGGCAGAATTATCCTTCACAAATTTTGGACTTCAAATTTTCAGTTGAGAAAGTAGAAGTCTATTGGAAACTGGGGAGGGAGCTTTGAGCAGGAAAATAAAACTTAAGGGGTATAACATTTCCTTTCCACTTAAACTTTGATTGATAATTTAGAAATAAAATGGATTGCTGTTAAGATTAGTTCACATTTCCTGCAGTAATCTCTGCATATGTTTGATATAAAGCTAAAGCTTTTTGTATGTTGTTAAGTAAGATGAATGGACTTCTCCCACACCCCCAAGATAGTGTTTAATAGAAGATTAAAAAATCTTGCAACATGAAGATGAAAGAAATACAATACATAAAATGTAGCCTTTTCCCCAGAGATATTTCTGCTTTAAAGTCTGTTTTCAGGCATAACAAATTAATTTTCACAACTAATAATATTCTAACATACCCTCGCTATGGGTAAACAGTTTAATTCAATTTTAAGTTTTATTTTTATATTTATGCAGATAAAACTCTATTGATGGCACTGTATTTCATGCTGCAAGCTGTAATTAATAATAACACTATATAATTGGCTACAGGAGCTTCAAAGTAATGTTGAAAAATTACAAAATCAGATGGTAGGTGTATTAATATTGCAAAAGCTTGAAAATTACTCCAGCAGTTTTTAATATTTGTACCAATTAGTACCTGATAAAGAACAGCATAATTTCTAGAGATTTAAAATGAAGGAATATTTTAATTTCTCTCAGTGGTGCTAATCAATGTGATATTCTTTAGCTATATTTTTTTTTGCAATAGTTTTAGGGAGATAGAGCAGAGCAGAGCAGTAAGCATACTTTCTATGTATGCTCTCTGACCCTCCAGTAATTGTAGGAAGAGAGACTTTAATAGACTTTAATACTCTTGAGATGCTTCCTCTTCAGTCAATTAGTTAAGGCACTTTTAAAATGTCCTATAGGAAGCTCACCAGCTGTAGTACCATAAGTGCTACAGAAGTCTCTGTAGTAGGAGTTTTTTCTTCCTTTTGCTTCATGTGAACACCAGATGTTTGCATTGGTTGTGAACACAAATTTAAAGAATAATTAAGATGTCCAGGAAAGTTTATTTCATCAGTGCTATGACTTGTTTGTAGCCATTCCAAACCTCTTAGCTTAGTCATGATATCTAATTCAATTTTTAAAAAATGTATAAATACAAACAAAATTATCAATGTGATGATGCTAATTTTAAGCAGTCTTATTAAATTAAATTTTTTATATAAAAAATATTTTTGGTGAAATATAGTGTGTGATGGCCAATACTGTTCCATGAAGAAAACTGTTTTTTTTCAAAGGAGGAACACTTTTCTCTTTGCAGACTAGAAAGTCTTAGTGTCTATAAACTGAAGTCAGTAGTTTTAGGGAAACCATTTCAAATAAGATGTAAGGTGTGCTTTTTAATGTTAGATGTGAAAAGACATCTTAAAAGTATTAGTGGATAGTGGTATATTTATTTGAGGTTTAAATCATTAGGTAAAATCTTTCTAAAAGGAAAGCCCAAATTTGGAAATAATTGCTTAAATTGTAGTCTATACTATGCTTGAGATATCTGTGATTATGAAGGATCTTTTCTGGCCATATAAACTGCTACTAAAATTTTTGAAATAAAAAGGAAGATAAATATATAGGTTTTAATGTATCATCTGATCATTGAGATGACAGGAATAGAATTTCTCAAGTGTTGTTCTTCTGTGTATTGGTATGTATTACCACTGAGCCTGTAGGTCCTCACAGACTTTGTGACTTTTTTTTACTAGAAGTCCCAGAGCAAACAATCCACACATAATTAAAAAACTCATGTGAAAGCAAAGTTAGGAAATGTCTAAATCAAGATGTAGTCATTCTAGCTGTTTATGACCAAGTTTCGCACAGTCCTATGAACAGGAAGGGGATTTTAACTCAATATCAGTGGATTTTCTTGTGCTAAGGAAAAGTATTTGTAAAGTGGATACTAGAAGGATAATCATCAAGGATGCCCAATAGGATTTGTGGTATGAAAAAAGTTACCCATGCTTTGTTTTTATATTATGATTTTTGTGGTGAAAGATGGAGGAGAACTATTGGAAAAAAAATGATAGCTTATCTTCCATGGTAATTGTGCTTAATTGTTTAAAAATAAATTAAAAAAAAATCTCTTAATAAAAGTCCCAGAAGCTTTACAGATTTTGCCACAAGTGAGATTTTCCCTCTCCTTTACCAAACAAAGTTCCCCTATCCTTTTTCTTTTTTTTTACATAAGCTTCTGCTGTTGTCAGTTCTGCAGAAAGCTTGTTTTCACACAAAACTCAGCCAAGCACCTCCTGTATTGCAGTGGATGAATCAGGGATCAAACAGGCAGACTATGCCATAGCCTTGATGAGAGCCTGTGTGAGTGAACTTTGCCAACATTTAATGGTTTTGCTTTCCCCAGCATGTACAGACTTTTGTAAGGAAAGCCTGTATTTAAGGGCACCATCTGAGAAAAACTGACAGGAAGGACCATGGTGACATGGACTTGGGCTATATTTACACAACACTTTTGTTAACATGTCAGAGGGTTCAGAGCATTTGAATTATAGTCTTGGTTGTGCTCCTGTCAGGAAGAACTGTTTCTGATACCACAGAATATTCTGAGTTGGTAGGGACCCACAGGGATCATCAAATCCATTTCTTAAACGACTGGCCCATGCAGGGATTGAACTTTCACAGCCTTGGTGTTATTAGCATCATACTCTCACCAGCTGAGCCAATCTCGGGGTCTTCTGTGTTCTAGAATCAGTCTCCTTGATGTTAAGAAGGTACTCCTAATAAAGAAAAATTGTTGAGTTTCTTGAGTTTTCTGAGAAAATTTCTTTTGTGTCTTTGTATGTCTTTTTGTCTTTAAATGGTTTCCATTGGTTTTAAATATTTAGCATTTTTTTAGAAGGCTTTGCTTTCTCTCTACCTGGAGAACTGTAAGTTTTAAAAATTGTGTGAGCATTGCCTCATGATTGATATTAGCAATATACTCTTAGTATCAGCTCTTTTGTGATCTGTAGCTGCAGTTAAAACAAAGCACTGGAACTGTCAGACTGAGCCAGACGCTGTGAGTCAATATCTTGTCTCCAGTGGTGGCCTCAATACATGGAAGAGAAAGACGCCAAAACCTTACTTAGTCACTGGCCGAAATACTTATCCAAGGAGTGTTCTGCAACCCCGGGTATTTAGTGGTTGATACTTAGATTTCCTGAAGCATGAAAATTTATATCCATTATAACTTCTTTCTGTTACCATTTTAACCTCACTTGTTAAATGTTCTCTTGTTTGGGTGCTACAAATGGTATGCAGGAGAATCCAGTTAATCTCCTTCATAGTGTGCCTCCTTACTTAACTCTGGGTTATAAGATATGAAGTAATTGCAGTTTAATGGTTTCTGTTGTCACTTCCAGAATCCTTTATTTCATTTCTATCTCTGTTAAGCTGTGTAGCCATGAGTGAACACTCCAAATAAAGCTTTACTGTTGATTTATGTAGTGTCACTGTAATCTCATTTTTATTCTTAGCCCCAATCTTTATGTATCTTGTCAAATTGTGAGGTTTTTCTGTTGGCTGCTGGATATCAAGCAAATTATTTCCAAAAGCAATCTGTTCTGACACTCAAAGTTTATTAACAAATGGTAACAGCTGATTTAGAACCCAATGATATGTGTGAACAATTCCAGGTATTTCTGCCAGCCTGTTCTCCACTGTATTTGTCAATAGTCAATATTTTTCTATGACATACTTGTTTATCTATCTTTGTGGACACATTGTCTCTTCTCTCTGCTCTTGTTTATTTCAAATGTTTTATACCATTTTCAAAATTTCCAGTCTTTCTATTCAATACAGTCCCTCTCCTTTTGAAGTGAATTGTATTATCAAAATCAAACCCTAGTAGGCATTTCTAGAGCACATGTTTATTCGCCTTTTCCACTGCTGAGTTTTGACTGTTTCTATTCCTTCTACTCATTGTTTTTCATCCTTGGAAGTCCCTTCCTTCTCCCTACTCCTCAATTTCTAACTGTTCATCCAAAAGTCTTCTAAAAACCGCATTTTGAATGTTAATATTCTGTATGCAAAGCTGATATATCAGTTTTGGTAGTAACTACTGTTGCATGCTATCAAGTACTAAGAGCAGAATGGTGAGAGACTTGAATTTACCTTATAAATGTATCTTGTACAGTTCTATGCCCCTCCTGAATGCAGGTATTCTTTGAGGGGCTTTAAACTATGTGGGATCATATCTGCTACTGAGTCTGTGGTGCTGGTAGTTTGAGGGTGAAGATTAGTAACTTTGCTAAGCTGAATTTTTGTTCTCATCCAGCTGCACATGTAGCCACTGAGCCAGTCACATAGCCCATGGTCTTTCAAATGTTAGATTATCCCTAAATGAAATTTGGAATTTCTCTTTCTTCAGAACTCTTGACAACTGATAATTTATGAATTGAGACAGAGGGAAATTGCATTATGATTTTTGTCAAAACTTCTCTATAACAGCTTATTTTGCTCAGATTTCAGTATAATTTTATTTTTGCAAGCTATAAAATGGAACAGAAAATGAATGTTTCTTCTGATGGCTTTGCAATTATACCTTCTGATATTAAAAAGAAAAAATGAACAAATGCAACTGAGACTTTGTTTTCGAGATTTTTCAACAACTTTGTCTGAATGATAATATCTATCAGAAAAAAAAACATAAACATTAATGCTATCCAGTAATTATCTTTCCTTCCTTCCATAGGCTAAATGTTGTTAATGAACAGTGTATGTGCATTATATATAGTCTACATTCCTGGGCAGTCCTGTGGATATCTGGGAAACTGTTAAAGCAGACACTGCTTGCTTTTTTTTCTTTTTCTTCTCTCTGAAGAGAAAGCAAAGTGAGAAAACAGCTATTCATCGTTCTATGTTTATGTAACAAATATGCAAATTTATGCTCATTGTTATTTACTGTACTGTGATATATTGATATATCTACCTCAATAGTAGGTAGATGATAGTAGGAGATTCTCACTATCTTTCTTCCTTTATATTATGGTAAATTTAACGTGTTCTCTGCTTTACCGGTGGGATTTTCACTTCTCATTTTACTTCTTTATGACTTCCTCTATTTGTTCTACTGTTTGTGTTGTCACTGTGTCCTGGGTTATAGTCTATTCAATTTCATCTGTTGAAAAACAGTTGGGGCGGGTGCCTTTTGATAATGGGCCAACGGTCAGTATCAGGTAGAGCATTGTTCTTATCTTTCTCCATAATGGGCCATTAACACTCTTCCCAAGCCATCTCCCCTTCCCAACACATACCTACATCCTAGCGTACCTATTGTGTGATGCTCCACCCCGTGGTAGGAGCCAGCCATTCTTACCTGGATAAAGCTGGAACTTTAAACCAGCACAGTGTCTTGCTTCATCCGATTACGGGAGGAAGGCTGGACCCTTCTCACCACCTCAGGACCCCTTTCTTTTCTGCTACTGGATCATTTTCTGCCTCAGCGGAGCTGTACCTGCCATTCCAGGAGGACTCACTTTTGGACTGCTTTCGACACCCTGACTAACAAGGTTGTAGCTTTGACCCTGTCAGGGCTTTTCAAAATTGTTGTTTGTTTGTTTGCTGGTTTGGTGGGGTGGTTTTGTTTTCTTTTTTCTTTTCTACCACATTTGTATTCTTATATTCTTAGTAAAAAGCTGTTATTCCTACTCCCAAATCTTTGCCTGAGAGCCGTTAATTGCAAAATTAGAACTTGGCGGGGGGTGAGGGGTTTACATCCTCTATTCTAAGGGGAACCCCAGTTTCCCTGGCAGATACCTGTCTTTCTAAACCAAGACACACTGGCTGCTATTTTTAATATGCCATGCAAATACAAGGTTCTTGAGATTTGCTCTTCTGAGTGATGTAGAAGCATTGACTGAGTTGAATATTGCAATGCTGACAGTATTCTTGCGCGTTTAAATGCAAAGAATGTCTGACTGTAAATGTCAAAGAGATTTTCTTGTCTTCATTTTACTTGTTTTCTTTCTGTTGTTGAAGGGCAGGGGCCCATATTGTGCCCTGAGTCAGAGTAAGCACATGCTTGCTATTAAATGTGCAGTGGGGTAGCTTAGCAGTAAGAGCTTTCTCTTGGATGTTCAGAGTGGGGTGACCCTTCAGATACAAGTCATTCCCTCAATTCTCTTGCCTAATGAACTTTCCACAGACTTCCAGAGAATTCTGTTCAAAGAATAGTATTTCAAAAAATTGCTCTTATTTGTTTCAGAAAAAACAGCCATATGTGTATGCCTCACTAATATTTGGAAAGACTCCTGCATTGATTTTTTTTTTTTGTTATAAATGCATGATTTTTATGCAAATTGCAAGCTGTGATACCACCGCTTTAAACTGGGATGGCAGAAATATGCATATTGTGAAAACTCACAACTTATGATAATTTTTTTCTCTTGACAGGAAACTAAGTGTTTCTTAGATCCTCTCAAGGACAGAGTTTTGTATGATGAAAACAGAGTTGTTTATTCCTCTACTTTCTTAAATACATAATGATTAGAGAGTTTTCATCAGTTTCTAGAAGAAACTGAAAGAGAACTAATTGTTTAAAATGCTGACATTGTAACAAAAATGCCAGTCTGTCTTTAATATTCTTCATAAAAGCAGGATATTTTGACTAGACAATTAATCAAGAGAATGAGTTACAAAACAATAACCTTGAGTAGCACAGGTGTCATGCAGATAAATCTCTATGTTTCTGTGTCTGTCCGCATCCCAAAATTTTCCTGCCACCTCCATGCGGAGCATACAGGAATGCAATTGCCCTTCACATGCCTTCATAAGTCATCTTCTCCTTGGGATGCTTGCTGAAGTGCTGTGCTGGTGTTGTCGTAGAGAGAGGAGCAAAATTTCAACCCCCTTGCCAACACAAGAACAAGGGAGTTGTAGATTTCAAAACTGAGGACTGAATCCATTGAGGTGCATGCATCTGTGTAATTTGTAAATGTTAGGGGAGGGATGGAGGGCTCAGAAAACAAAAATGTCTCAGCACATTGATGATTTCTACAAACATTTATGCTGGAAATGTTAGCTGTCATTAAGTGATCCATGAGAACTCTCTGATGTTATTAATCCTGAGGATGTTAATGCTGTCTAAGGTAAGATCAACTACCCCGGTTTTCAGGAGTACCAAGTCAAGATCTGTTTTCTTTTAAAAATGGGAACAAAAAGTCTGAACTAAACTTATGGTGAAGTTCTTTATTTTTTGTAGTAATTCCTATTTTCCTTTTAACCTATTTTCCTTTATTTTGAGGGTGGGTGGGTGTCTGTTTATCTTCTGCATGGACTCCTTCCTTTGATACAGCATGAAAATCCTGGAACACCTTACGCCCCAAAATGATGAGAGAGAATGGTACTTTGTAGTCCCAGGAAACAAGCAGTGTCCGTTTTATAAAAGTTTAAGCTGAAGTTTTTAGGAGTACCATGAAACTGTTCTTCCACAGTGGAATGAGAGGCTACATAATTCATCAGAGCCTGCCCAGGTCTTCGGTGACTTTGTGGAGTTCCCATGGATAACAGGAATAAAGCACAAACTGAGCCCTTTTCTGCTGCTGGGTTCAGATGGGAGCCAGATGAAGGCAGCATGTCTGCATGCACTCTGCCACATGCATTGTCATCCATTCTGCTGGTGTATTGGATTTGCTGTGAGATGCATTACAACATTTGCTAGGGGCAGTAAATCGAGTTATAGGATTGTAAGTATTTTACCTAATATGGTAATGCACTTAACAAAGTGCAGATAATCATGCCGCTCAATTTTTAAGAAATGTCAAACCTCATAATTAATTCCATTATGTTGTGGTATTTTATGGATTAAATGATTTCAAAGCTTATTCAGGAGGTAGAAATATTAATAACCTTTGATTAAAATATTTTGATTGGTTAATGGTTTTGATTTTTTTCATAGAACCATTGGCTTTGTAAACTATAATGCCCCTTTAACAGAAGTGAAATGTTAGAGCAAACCTGAAGATATTCCTTCTGTTGCTAAAATGCATGCAAAATATGTGTTGCTTTTTCTTCCTCCAGTTAAGTGCAAAGAATTTGGTTTAATAATTAAAAAATAACCTACAGAATGGTATTTGTGGCATAAGTTTTTACAGACTTAATTATGAACTTTTTATTGTTGTTAATGTGCATTTCATTGTTAAATCCCTTAATATTTTTGATATTTTAATTGATCAAATGTACATGTAATCAGTGATGACTATACAGAGGCTTTTAAAGCCATGAAGCTTTGAGGATGATTTTCTTCCTATGGCGGCCTTCGTAGAATCTAAACTCTAGGTCAGCTGGGAAGAAGAGGATTTAATGTGATGGCAAACGTCCAATTGAGATGTGGAATGACTTTTCAAAGAGAGAGCAATGGTGATGGCCAGTTTTTCACAATAATGTCCATGAAATTGTAAGCTTCATTAACTAAGATCAGTTTAACTGGGGTTGTCTGATCTTTCTTTGTCTTTCTGTGATAATTTCAAAGGAGACAGCTTTTTGGAAGAGGACATTTGGATGTGTTCAGGAAATGTGTTAGTGATGGAAGAGCATCAGTTCCCATATGTACACTTGCTACAGGCATTGAAAGCTTGTGACAAACCCCTCTGGGCTACCTACATGTCAGGTGCCTCTCAGGAGGAATGGTGAAAGGCATTCAAGGACTTCTGTACTGGCTAGAGAATCACCTTCTGTTTTCTGCTCATTTGTTATTTCAGTTGTTATACAGGCACAGAAAACCTTGTGTAAGAAAAAGATTATGAACAGGCTTAAATGGTAGAATACATAGTGTTCAAATGCTTTTTTTCAACTAGTCCAGTTACATAGTTTACACAGAAGAAAACAGGGCAAATGAAAGGTGAAAGAAGGGAAAGAAAGAACATAAACAAAGAAATAATGCCTAGTGGATATCTTCTGTTATGTTGTTATACTTGAGTTTACATTATGTTCAGTCTAATCAAGTGCTTAACAAAATACAGTTATGTTTAGTTAGGAAGTGATATTCTAGGCAGTGTGATATATTGCTGAACAGGGAAGTGAGCCCCTGAATTCTGTCCAGTTTGGTTTAACTTATGAACAGGAAGGGAAGGAAAACAAAACAAGACTTAAGAGTGGACCTGAGAAGTTTATAAAAACGACCGTTCAATGCATTTCCTTGAGACAGAGTGGGATCAGACTCAGAAACCCAGATGATCCTTTTGCACCTTCTCTTACTCTTAGGATTTGCTCAGGCTCAGGGACAGAAAAGTTGTGCAGGCTCAAAGCTTGAAAGTTGAGTTTGGGTTCCCTCTGCCCCCTCAAATCATCCTAATTTGCTCAAGCAATTTATCTCTTCTATAGGAAAGTATTTTGATTGATGAATCTGTAATTTGATTCCATTTTAAATGCATTTATTCAAATGAAACACAAGTCTTGAGTAAATGTTTCTTTTGATGGTGCACAAAATCTGTGTGCTGTACCTCACTCTGTCTTAAATAACACAAATGAAATATATCCACAAATATTTTTTTCACTCCATTTTTGAGATATGATTTTCCAATCCCATTAAAAATGTGCACCTTTTAGCTTGGAGAGTGTGTTTTATACTAAATCATGGTTTCAGTTGGAAAAGATGGCCCTTGAAGCAGTTGTAGCTTTATAGATTATCAGACATACAAGGTGTGACTGCTTTCTTTGAATTCTGGTTAATTAATTAAAAAACTCCATAAAACAATAAAAAGATTAATGCAATACCAAACATTCACCTGTGCAACTGAGCTCAAATCTTATTTATTTGTGCAAAATCTCTTTTGCTATCTCCAAAGGAGAGGAATCCAGTGCTGTGAGATCTTCATGATTCACCATTTAGCAGACTGCGCCATGTGCGGTTGACAGCATGGTGAGAGAGTTTACACAGTGCTGTTGCTTTTGCTTGCCCAACATTATTAATTCTTTGCTTCTACAATCAGTGAATTTCCCACCATTCTAATTCATTCCTTTCCATACATGTGAATAAATAGATTTTAGACAATTAAGCAATTGAAATGAGACTGACACGGTTAAAATATAGCGCAATGAGACACCAAGATTATCCTCAGCCCTTCTTCAGTTAATTTGCTTCATCAACATTTTATTCTTACTGAAATCATTGTTGACTGCTAACCTGATAAAAAATAAAGCAATCGTTCTATCAAAAAGGCAGTATGAGGGGGTTGAGGGCAAGAATCTGTAATTTTTGTATTAAAGTAATCTTAATACCACTGAATCTGTAGGAATAAGATAATGGATATAACAATGCTAAAATGGTGTGTATTCATCTTATCTTTTGCATTCAGTATAAGTTCATTATAAAACAACATTAGGTTTAATCTCTTGATTATTGATCGATGTTGTGCATCAAGAGGAACAAAAGTATTGAAGTAAAACAACTTTAGGAAGGCAGAAAGAAACCTTGTATTTGTTCATTTCAGACGTATGAAAAGAAAGGAAGTAAAGTTATCTTGTGGAATTGCAGTATTTTAATACATTAAACTAGTTGCCAGAAAATAGCTACTTTTGATTTAATTTTAGATGCAACATCCTGTGCTGTGTTTTCCAATAACTGAGTGGCTCCTGCTTTTTCAGGTTTTGTTACTGATTTTGTTGTGTTGCAGAACTTAGGGTATGTATATATACACATATGTGTGGTGGCAGTGGGGAATAGAATAGAATGTGTGGTCCTTGTGTAAAAGTAGAGACAGAGACCAAAGTCCCAAAGCTGATGGCAGAATACTAGGTGAAATGAAAGCATTATAGATGCTATTTGCTACCACGGGATCTTTGTTGGGGGGGAAAAATGCTTTAACTTCTCATAACTTGCTCACGACGGCTTTTCAAATTAAGAAAGGGAGGGAAAGGGAAGAGATACAGTTGCTTGATGATAAAGAAGAATTAAGGATGAATAATAGATAATTAATTCTGTAGAATGACATGAGGTCAGAGCCCCAGATGGCCTTCCAGCTGTCATTTTTTCCAACTTAACTCTTAGATATCCAAATTAATTTCTTTGAAAGGTCCTGCTTGAGGCTTCTGATTGTAAGCATGCCATGTCCCCAACACTTCAAAGATCCTCAGAGAGGTCTGAAACAGTGTCTCTGATCAGGAGTTTGATTTACATCATTTGATGCTGTGATCATCTGTGGCATTGCTCTAGCACCAGTGGATGCTGATTTTTGGAGGTGTGTGAATGACCTTCCCAGGCTGACTGCAGCCAGAGCTTACCTGTCCAGGAGGATGTCTTTACCTGTAGGGGTCCACACATGTACAGTCATAGAAGGTGCAAAACCTAAAAATTATTTGGGGAAATTAGTTCAAGTGATGCCTTTTAATTTGGAATCTCTAAGATTGAGAGTAGCAGGTGTGCAGGCTTAGACCCACAGTCTCAGCTATACAAACAGGAAAACAATTTCTGTAAATTCAGAACCTTATTTGGCAGAAAATCAAATACAAGAATATGAACCTACAAATTTATTTATTTTCTCATAGCATGCCTTAAAAATAGTTGCTGTTTAAAAAGGATTTCCACTATGGAAAAAGTATTGCATCTGTGTTCAGTGCTTTGGTAATTTAGCAGATCTTAGTTTCAACAAACAGGAGTTTTCCAGGATTACCTGTGGCAAAGGAGTTACCCAAAATGTGGAAGATCATCCAATTACAGTTTGAAGAAAGTTACAATAAAGACAATTAACTAAAGGTGGAAGTCTCTGAGAGCATCAGGAAAAGAGAATGAAAAAGTGTGGCAGGGGTTGTGTGAGAGCAAGAGCTTCTGTAATGTCTGTGATTAAAACAAGGGGAATTATACTTCTTTATTTTTGCAGTTAAAGTAATCGAGGTCCCTGGTGTTGTGACACCTGCTTGCTTGCCTTCCTTTCTTCTTTTACCTCTTTTTTTCCCATTTCTCTCTCAATTTTACCATGAACAGACCCCATACTTATGTGAAAAACTGACATTTGATTCAAATGAAGTGGTTTTAGATTTTTACATGTTAACAAAAAGGGATCATAGGTCTGGGGCAGAAGGAGGGAGGTGTGGTAGGATAATGTAATCTTTCTCTGCATTTTTCTATTGACTTCCTAAACTCTTTAGAGAGTCAATTTAAGTGGACTGAGAAGTCCCCACTTGGATCCAGAAACTTATAATTTCATTCAGACACTGCCTAATTTGATCATCCCATTAACAGGCTTGTATTTCATCCCATGTGTATTCTGTGACAATAGAAGAGCTATTATAGGAAAGAAATTAGGGAGTTTTGAACAATCCCTTATTTAATATTATGAAATGTGGACGCCATTTCATTTGAGGGATGTGGTAGCAAATACCTGAATTTTTCTTGTAAAAGCAGTAAGTGAAATCTAATTATGATTAAAGTAATTATCTAGAATTCACAAAACATAAGAGCCTTAATGCACATGAATGGAGTCTAATAAAAGGTCCAGAAAACTCAGGTCTCTGTCTGTGGCAAAGGCATTTTGCAGAAAAAAACCTCTAAGGTTTTATATACCTAGATATATATAGAAACTGATTCACCAGCATTTCCTAGACCGTGAAGTGTAGTTGGGCCATTTTATTTAATAGTCATTTGATCAATCCGCGTTTCCTGAAATTACTCGTTTTTTGTAGGAGACTGAGCATATAAAAGGCTTTGGGATTTTCTAAGCTTCAAACATCTCTGGTTCTAAAATTAAAGAACTAAGAGTTTCGATGAGCAGGGCCATAATGTAGTCTTGTTAACTATGGCTCAGTATGTTATGGTTGAATTGGGTGAGAACTTTGATTAAAGTTTTATCTGTTGGAGCATTTGAAGTGACTCTGTCCTCTGTGGATGTTATGGTGTCTACCAAAAACTGAGATTAGCCTTTCCCTAAGGGAGACCACCTAACTGAATTTTGTCTCTAATCAGCCTTTGTGCTTTCACAAAAGATGAATGTACTTAATAACCTTTTGGACCTTTACCTCTCTGTCAAATTTGGCGAAGTCGTGCAAAAAGCAAGAAGTAGACCTCTTGCAATGTGCCAGAAAGAGGGTACATTGATCCACACAGAATACCATAGCCTTACTGTACTTATTGTATAGGTTTTGTTTCTTTAGGAAACAAACAAAGATGAAAATATCTGGAATGTGCAAAGCACGCTGATAATGTGGTCAGAACTCAGACTGGGGTTTTAAATGAATGGCCTCTTATTTACCTCTGAAATCAAGGTTCTTGCAGTAAATACTGTTTTTTTCCCTCTTAGTAATTATTGGAAATAAAAAGAGGAAAAAGTTTTTTTCCAAAATTATCTCCCTCCTTGCTCTCCCCCTCCTGCCCAAGAGAAAAAAAGGGGCATCAATAAAGGCTTTTATTTTTAGTGATTTATTGCTTATAAGACACCATCAGTGCCTACAATTTTCATGCATGACAATATTTGCCTTCATATAGTATTTGTAACATTCAGAACTCTATGTGGCATGCTGCAGAGATCATAGTAACTGTAAGTACTGTGTGTGGTAAATGTCAAGATTTTAATTGCACCTAAGCCATAGGCTTCTTATTGCTTTTTTGGAGAAAGCACGTAATGAGCATCTCCCCAGGACCTTATGTGATGAGGGGATTCATCAACATAATTTACCTGCTGCTGCTCTAAGAGTGGAATGCTTAGTGTAGCTCTAGGCTGGAAAAAACAGATCCTGAGAAAACGAAAGAGGAGAATTGTGTTTCTGTGATAGTGTCTCTCCTACATACACAGCAATTTAATATCACCACAGTTAAATAAATTGTCAGTGCCATAATGTGGTTTTGCCTAGGTGCTGCCTAACCTTTGCAGGATATAAATAAAGAGGCCATTGTCAAAGACTGCAGATGGAAACAAATAGTGAAGGAATTTAACTCTCTGCACTATTTTCAGCTGTTTTAAAAGTGTTTTCTTCCACCGTGAACAGAAATTAGTTCCTAGTGTGCAAGTGCGACTCGGTCCCTCACAGTTCTGACATTTGTGGGCATTTTTCACAAAGATGGAGACAGCCCAGGACCCGTTACTGTGTGTGCTGCAACACAGTCCTGGAGTGCGGCCTGCATCTCTGAGCCCAGAGCACACTGCTGTAAAGCTGCTGATGACAGAGCGAAGGGACGGGTTCTTGTTTGGATATCTGAATACTGTTTATACCAGAACACAGACAGGGAACAACAAAGAGGGTCCAGGGACGAAAGTAGCTTCGAACAGTTCAGGATTGGGTTGAGGGCACAGAGTTATGTATAATATGAAAGGGGCAGATCTGAGGGTCAAGGGCCAATAGGGATAAAGGGAAATGGTGCAGGGGAGTGACTGGGAACCAGGGCAACCAGTAGGATAACAGGGATGGAGTATTGCAGCAAAATTAGACCAGTAGGGGTTAAGGGAGGGAAGAGCATTCTGGAAAGGGTACGTAAATGGTAAACAGGGCTGAACAGAGGTGGCATCAACTAACTGACCAATAATGTTTCAGAACATAAAAGGTGGCTGCGAAGGCCCATGTGAGGGAGGCTTTTCTTGCCCTAGTCTGTAGGGGTGTTTCTCCCTGTTTGCAATGGTCCCTCCAGGACTGAGACATAACTACCCTGGTGGCAGGCCCCTGGGCCTCCACAAAGACCTGTAGTAGGGCAGGTAAAAGGTCTCAGAGATGTGCTAAGCACAAGCTTCCACATCAGTTCATCCGCTGTAGTTATCAATGCCCATGATGCATTCATTACAGGGCTGTGCTTGAGGTGAAGTTGCAGCAGGTTCAATGCTATCTCCTTCCTCTGGCACCACAGGTTAGAAGAGAAAACTCTCTTTTATCTGCATCATTTTTGCAACACTCTTCTCTGACTTTTCCTTAATTCTTCAGCAACAGGGAGTGTAATGGTTTCCTCTGGACTAATCTTGTGTCATGCAAATATTTATTGAGAGGCTAAAGTGCTTAACCCTCTTCTCCTTGACATTTGCCCAGGATGTGCTGTCCAGTGTTCCTGTGGTAGCAGTTCATACATGTAGCCTCAGCTCCTCCAAAGCAAGATTCTGAGTGCTGAGCTGTGGACCACCAGTGTGTTATGTTGTGTTTGCTCCTTGTTGTGACACAACATAGGGAGAAATTGCTGGGTGTTCTCCCTCAAGGGTGTTTCTCTCACCAGTTTTGCAAATAGAGAATTGCAGGTTAGCTCTGGATGTAAAAAAACCCCAGACCTGAACCTCAGCATAAAGATGCCCTAGGAAACAAATTTGCGACTGTGCTGTTGAAAAAATATTCCCTGTAAGCTCTCAAGCCCTGTTTTTTAGTGGGTTTTAGGTATTAATTCCAGAAGCAAGATTGCTCTGTAAGCATTTTATATTCTGTTGCATTGTGTGAATTGCTGTAGTGCTTGGCTGTTATTTCTTCAGCTTTCTGGTTTTTTGAAAGTGTTTGGAGACAGACCTTAAACTTTTGGTTGTTACTGAATGAGGGCCCAAAGTGATGTTCAGTGAATCTGTTGCCAGACAGTTTGCTGTCACTGGGAATGGGCTTGAGGACCCATCCAATTCCATCTAATATCATGTTCCTGTGCACTCAAGCGTAGTGTCCTCTGAATGACAGAGAGATATAGCAAAGCTGTTCTTTTCTAGGCAAGCTGAGATTTTCCAGCTTTGTTAGGATTTCTCAAGAGAATTAATCTGTTATAGGTGACTAAAGAAATACTTATGTTGGTCGTATTTTCAAGTTAGCATTTTATAAGATTTTTCATAACATTTAAGTGATAGTATTACTCCTTTTCCAGAGCTCTTAATTGCATTATACATCATCTGACTACATTAAAAAAAAAAAAAAGCTGAAATCTGGAAATGGATGAAATGAATGCTTGAATTAGTCCCATAGCAAAATCAGTTGTTCTAGAAAGAAAAGAACATCTTTAATTCCTTACACCGTAGGAGAAGAGGAAGAGCTGGTTTGAATTTACACCCATTATAATTCTGCCCCAGTGACTTCAGCACATTGCGTTGTGTTAGGCGCTCATGTTCAATTATGGAAATGATGCATTAGAAGAAGCTCTTTTTAATAAAATGCATGGAAGTCATGAAGGAAACAGGCTGATGATCACTGTAAGATGACAGATGGAGGGAGAATAGACAATTCAGAAGTAACATTATGGTATTCTGTGGACTACAATTGGAATCTGGGTCATAGACAGGCTTGAATAGGCTTTGCAAGTACTTCTTGCTGTTGACTGCATTAGGATCCCAAGGCATGACAGCAGTGAAGAAATTGGCCGGACAACTTGGCTATGTCTGTCTCAGGTTGTGTAGACCAGCAAGTATATCCTTCAGAAGCTAGTAGAAAACAGAGCTGCAGTATAAAAGTAGTTACTGCTTAGTTTAATTAAGAATAGTTTTTGATGCTCAGCTGTCTGGGTGATTTTTTCATACTAATTATTCTGGTAGTATAAAGAACAAGAGACAAAATGCTGCTCCAAACTAGATACAAGTACCTCTAATGGTCACTCTCTAGAAAGCAACGTGTGATCAAAAGGGCCTTCTGAGCCTTATTGAAATGAGAGGAGAAAATTGATATCTAAAAGCCATTCTCAGCTTGTCATGATGAGATCCAAGCATGGCATTGAGTTAAAAGGCACATCCTGTAACTGCCTCTTAAAGGCAGCATGGCAAATGTTAATAATGATATCCCCTGACTTGATAACTACAGAAGAGCAGGCGTGTGACATTCATTTTCCTTCCTGCAGAGGCACATAATATTATGTGCAGAATCACCTATTGCTTTCTTTGGGATCGTGACCTCTTGATGACAGCAAGAATGACCTAACTCAACACTGGAGTTTAGGAATATCTGACAAAATGAAATGGTCCATACTGGAAACATTTTCCCTCAAAGCTTGTTGAAAATAATCTGTTCCATCTGCCTGTTGAAACTCTGATGCTCTGATATTTTCAGTAAGAGCTACTCGTTTTCAATCTGCCTATCAAGAAATATTCATGAAAAATAATTGGATACATCAGTTTTGAAACAGGAGTCTAAGAACTGCACACTAATTGTGTCAGTATTCAAGCATAAGAAGAGATAAAATTCAATGAATAAATGATTCATCATTAATTACTGCCATTTCATGGGCACTCAGAGTATGATAAGGATGTACAAACCTTTGCCCAAAAATCATCTGATGAAAAAGAATGTGTCCCTGATGATTGCATGAATATTAGGTGTGGGCCTCATCAGCAATGCAGTAGTAACATTTATTTTTTGTAAGAAGTTTGTTATTAGCCTTTTTTCAATCTAAATCTCACAGTTATTCTCTAAAGTCAATGATCTCTTTCGCCTCACCCAACCTTATTTGGTTTTTTCTAATGTGCCCACCTGTTCTTTCAAATTCCCTCCTGAGAAATTTCTGCAATTCTGTGAGGAGTTCCTGCCTTCAGAACCAAGACAAATGCAGCTGAAGGTATTATCATTATCATTTTTGTGGATGTGGGAGAAAAAATGGGTTTTGCAGAATTATGGAATACTAGCATTGTATGTCCAACATTACAAAATAATTCATACAGTTATCTTTTAAAAAATAACATTATTGCAGCAGGGAGGGTCTCAAGGCCCTTCCCTGACAGCAGGTACAAGTTTACAGAACAGAAGTGTTGCAAATTCCAATATTTCACTGCCTTTAATGGTACTGTCTTTTGAAAAAAATGAACAACTACATGCACTTCAAATGTGTACCACTCTGTATCATTAAATTTTGTTGTTAGTGATTACAACAGACAGTGCATGCAGTGATGCCATGCGTAGCAGCTGTCACACAATATCATTGGGAACAAATTTTCCTCTTACTGTAGAACATGAACTGCAGCTAAAGAAAATGTGGTGCTGAGTATCTGGAAAAATACAAACTGGGATCTATTTGGACAGTCCTTTCTGGCAGTCAAAGGAATTGTGCACCTGTTAGTATCTTTTAATTCAAACTGAAATTGCTTTCTGAATATACTACATACAGATGATTTGCAGCTTTGTAATCTGTTATGGCAGTCCCTGGAACAATTCCGTAAAGAAGTAGAACTGGTTGGATTATGGACTAGGATGAAAAAAGTTATATTCTCTACATTTTAAATCCTAATCTTTCAATTTATTTGTGCAATTAAGATATAAAGAACAAATGGAGACAATGTGTTAAATCTGTGTTGAGACAGCTAAACTGAATGACAAAAAAGCTGTGTTGTGGTTAAAGAGCTACAAGTCTTCATGGGAGTGAATTTTAAGAGATATTGAAGACTGTTGGACTGTATAAAACTGAGGTCATATCTGCTACTGCAGAAATCAGCCAGGGTGCCCATCTGTCAGGCCCACTGGGATGACCATAGAGCACAGTAATAACCCAAAGGCTTCTCTGAGCTGCAGCTCTGTTTGTTGGTTGCTGAGCCAAACTCTCCCCTACTAAATTTGAAGAATATCTTTTTAACAGAAAAATCAGTATGTAGAGCATATTCATGTTTTATCTTTTTTTGAATAACTGGGAGGTCCCATTCATCCATTGCTTGCATAAATCAGAAACACTATAAGGATAATAAGTAATTTTGTACATTTTTTTCTGAATTCAAAAAATCTTAGATCTTTTGATGATTATTGGCCTGCATCAGCGTAATAAACATAGTCCTTACCACAAAGCCCCCCCCCGTTTTTTCTTTTTTNTTTTTTTTCTCCCTTAACCTCTGGATTACAGAACTCCAATCCATCTGGACCTTTTGACTAGGACTATGAGAAGCCACTTGATTATCTTGCCTTTGCATCTTCATCTCTTCTACTGGCTTATAAAAAAAATGAAGCTTCCAGCCCTTTGGTTTATTGAGAATATTTACATTCTTATTGTTTATTCAGGGGAAAAAGTGGCAACATCCCTACATGGTGGAAATAATGATCGTTTTGATATTTGTGGTTGTATATGCCTTTTAGAAACTGCAACTAATCACAGATAAGTTGTGCCTGTTGTAGTTACTTCGTGTTTTCCCAGGTTGCAAAGCAAAAACCAGGGTTTCAAACTGTACTTTAAATATTGTGAAGTCTTGATAATACTGAACAGATAATCTTTCTCTGAGATGAGAAAAGTCTGTAAATGAGAACAAAGCATTCTTACAGTTACTGAAAATAGGAACTTGAAAGTGACAAAACTAAAATACTGGTGAAAGCAGTAATATTTGCAAGAAAATTCCTTAGATTCTCTGAAGAACAGACCATACATGTGTTCTTACCGTATGTCACCTGTTGATAGGGTAACTGTTCTTTTGAAGATAGTCTCTCCAAAACCAAATTGCTAGAAGGTGCAGATTAAAACGTCTGCAGGTGAAGAGGTGAAGTATGTACTGAAGACTTCACTAGATACAAAATTTTCATACAGTGGTCTTTGTAAAAGTCTAAAATGACTTCTGTGATTAATTAAATTCATTAGTCCTGTTTTTTTTTATTTGCTTGATTTCTTAAAATACATTTGAGAAAACAAGCCGTGTGATATATGTTCATTTTATATTTTCTTTTTATTATTGTTGCTAAGACTGTATTAAACAAGAGGGCTATTAAAGCAGGCAGATGAACAACGAACAAAGGCTACAAAGATTCTGTCTGACAGAAAAATATAGCCTGAAACCTAAGGGATTTGTTATTTCAGTTTTATTTGTTGCAATATGTTACAGGAAGCTACAAAGCTATGAATTACTGAAGAACACGAAAAGTTAGTCATAAATGGTTTCAAAAAGCAAAAAATTTGAGGCTGTCATAAAGTTACCTGTCTAGTTCAAGTAGAAGTTTTACCATTTGGAGTGCCTTCTGTTACTCCTGGCTGTAGATCGTTAAAATGACACAAGAAAATTAAACACAGACAGTGTTTTTAAGTTTCCTGAAGCAAAACCAATTGATAATCTGTTTTAAGAATACCTTCTCTTCAAAAAAGGACCTTTAAATATTCTCTGAAGTATTGTGTTTTATTGTATGTTTCATGATCATATGTAGGGCTGCCTCCCTTCCGGAAAGTTTTAGTCTTTTTAAATGGTAGAAATTTGCCTGTGAGAGAGCTAATTTTTACATTTCCAGAATGCAGATAATTCAGGAGTGGAACCTGCCACGTTTTAATAATTACAACACCTAAAGCAATTATTTAGAAGGAAAAGATAACATGTACTCTTGGGATGAGAAAACAATTCCTGAAGCAATGGGAGAGGTGCTATAGAAAAACTTGGCCAAACTACTACTTAAATAGGTAATGAAATAGCCTATATTCAAGAAATATCAGAAGTATAAAATAAAATCTACCTGTTGAAAGAGGATATATAGTCTTATTTCTGAGGTTGAGAGACATTTTTAATAAAAACAAAAGAATAAGAGGAAGCTTTTATTTTTAAAGGTCTAAGGTAAAAGAACATTCTGACCTTTTAGGTACATGACTACTGCAAGTAATACAATTTACATGGCAGTGAACTGGCAGCAGAGTGATAGATCTGTAAAAAGCTGAGGAAAGAAAGGACAAAATGATTCTATCTTCCTTAATATTTGGGTATTTTGTTAATTTTGTTACTTCAGCTTCATGGTGTTAATAGTATGAAAAAATTGCCAAAAACTGTAAAGAACTTGCAGCAGTGAAATGAGGAATGGGTTGCTGTGGGTATCAAGAAAGTCTGTATCAGATAAAGGCATTTCTTACATTGCAAAAAGGGGGAAAGATGCCTTAGATAATATGAATAGTAAACAGGTCTGTTTCCCAAGGGGCATATTTTATCTGTTCCAATGGCATATACCATGCCCATGGTCATCCTGAAGTTGAGAGTAGCAGGAGCAGCAGCAGACCAAGCTGACAGCAGACGAAGACCTGTCTGTGTTTATATCCCTTTTCTCTATACTCACATCACAGGCATATTAATAGTCTTCTGCACATCTTTCTGGAACAGACCTGATGTCTGGAAGTGCCAGAACTTGTCTTGCTTGTAGATAAAAGTCCTTGTGTGATAGAGAAACCCAGTATGTCAGCCCACTGACCGTTCATTCCACTGCTGGTAAGAGGCTGCTCTGGATGCATTGAACAGTGAAAACTGCTGTTTTTATTTGACAGACTATGTATTTATTCCCATGGGCTGTCTTGTCCTGTTATTCTCACTGCCTGTCCTTACTCTTGCTCTTTCCCTTCCCTCCCTGTCCTCCTCTTCAGCTTTCTCCTTCTAACTTTTCTTTTTCCTCCTGACCAGCATACCAAAGGCTGTTGATATGCCACTAGATCTTTTGCCTGATGTATAAATTCTCCAGGTTTTTGTTTTAATCTTTTTTTGGCTCAAGGGTTTCAAGGCAGATAGTTTGTCCAAAGTATACAGTAAGATGGTAAAATCCTGTAGATGTTACCAAAATGTAAATAATCACTTGAATAATAATTCCTCTAGTTCTTGTCTAAAGGCCAGAAAACTGTGATCATTGTGAATGCACAAGACATCTGTCTGGGTATTGATACTGTTGGTATACATTGTGTTCTAAATGCCAAAATTAAATAAAAGCTATAATGAAAAACGATATGAAGACAGGATGACAGTGACAAAATTATAGGGATATCCTTGTTGTTTATCACATTGGTATTCCTAGCAAGAGAATGAAGAGTGTTGTAGTTTAACCCTGCCTGCAGTTAAGCCCTACACAACTCCTTGCTCACTCCCCGACCCTGCAGCAGGATGGGGGGAGAGAATTGGGAGAATAAAAGTGAAAAGACTCATGGGTTGAGATAAAGACAGTTTAATAGGTAAAGCAAATGCTGTGTACACAAGCAGAGCAAAACAATGAATTAATTCACCACTTCTTGTGAGGGGGCAGGTGTTCAGCCATACCCAGGAAAGTAGGGGACCATCACAAGTAACAGTGACTTGGGAAGGTAAATGTCGTCAGTCTAAACATCCTTCATTTTCTTCTTCTTCACCCAGCTCTAAATGCTAGGAATGACACCATATGGTAGGGAATATGTTTTGGGTAAATTGGGGTCAGCTTCTTGCCTGTGTTTCCTTCCATGCCCTTATGCATCCCCAGGCTACTTTACTGGTGAGCTGGGGTGAGAAGCAGAAAAGGTCTTGACTCTGTGCAAGCACTGCTCAGGGGTAATGAAAGCATCCCTGTGTTACCAATACCATTCTCAGCAAAAATCCAAAACATAGTCTCATACTATGGAAAAAACCCTGTATCCTAGTCAGATCAGCACATAGGGTGAGGAATTAAACTGCCTATATATATAGTGAGGGAAACTTTATCTCAAGCATTTTCAAGTGTAAGTCTATGTGGCATGTGCAGTAGAACAGGTAGGCAGGCAGGGTGGTGTTCACCTGTTCTAATGTAAGATTTCAAACACTGTGTATTTGTGATGGTGTTTGTTATCATGACCTGCCTCACATTTAGCTTAGAAAGATGAAGGCAGTTTCAGAAACCGATTTATTTAACTTAGCTTAAGTATTTGAAAGGGGGTGAGATTAGCACCACTCTGGTAGGGACTAGTTTCTGCCCAATGATAATAAACAGAGCCTGAATGGTTATTTTGTATTCTATTATCTAACTTTTAGACACTGAAATTTCAGTGATGCTGCTGTCATTTGTGATTATCTGATTTATATATACTTTTTAGGGGAGGAGACAAAATATTCAGGCCTAAGGCTAGTGGAACATTTTGACAGTTTGTTTTTGCTCCCTATACAGTCTCGTTCCACTCATGCTGCTTCACAGCACAATGAAAATAAGGGCAATGAGGTCTACATGGAACAATCACATGAGTGCCTCTTGGCACTAACAGATGTTCAGTAGTGATTCTGATTTTGATTTGCTTAGGATGCACTCTCCTGCTTTCTACAGCTGTCTGCCCAACCGTACTGCTGTGCAGCAGAGTCCTCATAAGGAAGGTAATAGAAAGGGCTGTGTTTCAGGGTCTCAGTAACCTCTAGGGTACAATGATGCCATATCAATAAATTTCTGATAAATATGCATAGTATTTCTATTTTATGTCTGTAATGGTGTACCATAGCACAAATGCATGTTATCTGCCAGAGAAGAAGGTGGTCTAATACAGTGATCTCCAAAGTGGGATTTGCACACCATAGAGGATGTTGGAGAGAAGAAAGAATTTTTTTTTATATATTAATTTAAAAAAAAAAACAAAAAACCAAAACCAAACCAACAACAACAACAACAAAAACAACAACAAAAAACCAAAACAAAAACAAAAAACCCCCAAACAACCAAAAAAACCCAAACACCAAATGTATCAGTAGTGTTATATTTTATCTTTAAGTTACCCTTTAAATTTTTTTTGGGTATTTTTATAATAATAATACAATGATGTTAATAATAATAATAATAGATGATCTATATATACACACAGCACAAATGTACATGTTCAGTAGTGCATGTATATAGTCTATAAATAGACTATAAATTGGGGGGGGTGCTTGCAAATCTTTTACAGACACAGGTAAATGATCAAAAAATCTTGCAGACTACTGGTATAGTGGATATGAAAATATTTAAAATTTGACAGCAAGATTTGCTAGAGGATGTCTGTTAGAGCCCTTCATGGCGTTTCTGATGTTTTCATGAAGCTAAAGACTTCTGTTCTGCTGATCTCATTAGATGCAGAAATTGTCTCCTGTTTATTCAAGGTAAATACTACTTTGAGCAATGTATTCTCAGGGTGATGGACCTGTCACCAGTGGAAAACACAGTATGGCCTCTAATGGACTCTAGAGAGAGCAGAAGTTAGGCACATCAAAGCAGGAGTTTTAAAACATATTTAAAATGTGAATCATGAGGAGACAGACCTTGCTGAGGAGTCCCTGTTATGAGGTTTTAAAAAGTTACCACAGTCATCTTATTGGCAGGATTGTCTATGGAACAGATGAAATTGATTAGGTGGCTACCTATGCCTCCATCGTTTCAGACAA
Source organism: Cyanoderma ruficeps (assembly GCA_008694505.1). Lineage (NCBI taxonomy): Eukaryota > Metazoa > Chordata > Aves > Passeriformes > Timaliidae > Cyanoderma > Cyanoderma ruficeps. The sequence goes on from VZDJ01004378.1 coordinate 2,537,461, forward strand.
GCAGGCTTACATCCAAATCATGCCAATGGTTTTTATCTTCTGCTTTGTGGATTTAAGCTGAGGATAAAACCTGTTATTTCACCTTTTTGTCACATTGTGGGTTATCACAAGTTATTTTTATTTCAAATTTGGGAACTAGGATCATACTGAGGTCAAATACGCTTGTTAAGGACAATAGGAAGTGGTGTGTGAAGTTCTTATCAAGTGTTGGAAGTTGTCAAGAAAGATCAGTGGAGCATCTTGGAGAAAGAATGAAAAGGACATGCACAGTGGTTCTGTAAAGTGTGGTAAGTTGTCACTGAGCTATTTGTGAGTTTGTCTGCGTAGGAGGAGTTGTCCTGTTTAGCGAGCAGCAGAGCCTATCAGTCCCAGTTTCCTACTAGGATAACTGTCAACCATGTTGTGTAACTTTCCAATCTCCTAGTGTAGGAAGAGACTGAACTTCTTGTAACAAAGGACTATGTGCGTTCATACTGTTTTTTTCAGTGTAATCATAAGATTTTTAGAGCAGTTTGGGATTTTGGAATGGGGTTTGCAGGACTGGTTTTCAGTTCTGAGAATCTGGATTTTCGAATGAAGCCTTTAATAGTGATAGAACTTAACATATCTGAAAATCCTCAGAGATCTGAAATTCTCAGAGTTCCTTTATGTGTCAGTCATTAGTTTTGTTTATTCCTTTAGAGTTTTTTTTTTTTTTTTTTTTAAGAATACTTATAAGAGGACTGCTTCTGTCATGTGGGAGAGGGTCTGCATTTTATCAGTAATCTACTGTTTAAAGCCACAGGATGTTGCTGTGACTCAGGAGCCATTTTCTTAGAATGATGGACATTACTCTTGGGTTTTATTTGGAAACTGAAAACATCTGACAATCTTTCCTTAGGTTACTTCTGCAAATTTCCCGCTCTGTCTTCAGATCTGTCCAAATTTCTTAATTTTGCTTTTCAAGATTTGAATGATGAAATTTCTCCCGGAAGAGTTGTGAGCTTTCCAGAAAGAGTCTCCATTTTTGTAATTTCATCATTTATGAGATGTCATTTTAGGTAAATGCACATTTACAAATTATGAGGGGACATAAATTTAATGCATCACTTATAATACTACAGCATCAGCCTGGATGTGTGCTTCTGTTCTAATGTAATGTAACTTGTCTTCAGAGCATGTATGTGAATAGCTGTTGTAGAGCAGTGGAAAATATTTTTTACATTAATGTACCAGCATATCTGAGTGTAATTTGTCTGTGCTGCAGTTCCATAGATAACGAAATGTCCTGTACAGTCCAAACCTGAACTTTTGGTATAAAACTGTTTTTTCACACTACTCTAACTCCTTTGGTTTTGTCATGATGGCTTGGTTTGTATTCTAATTTTTGCCTGGCACAGTTCTCCTCTTGAAGTGAGAAACACTCATTTTCCTTCTGCTTCTGTACAGGGGAGCACCGATAGCATCTGTGTGAGAATCTGTAGCTAGATAACACCAAAAAAAATGGGGATCAAAGACTGTAAAGTTAAAAAGAAACTTTAAAATGCATAAAATACACATTGAAACATGGGCTGACAAACTTCATTGCTGTTCTGAGTTCTGTTGGAGGGTATTTAGGACATACACTTGGTTGAAGTGTTTCTGCCTTCCATTTGCAAGTATGCTCAGGGATCTCACATTTCGTATTTACACATTTAACCCAGGTTTAAAATGTACTGTGTAAAAAGAAGTGATGGAAGATATGATTAATGTCATCTGGGAAACAAAGTGCATCATAGCTTACCAGTTGTCTTCCTTCAGTCTGTTTTGAGCCTCTTCCAAGTCATCCAAACCCAAGAAAGATTTTCATATATTTTTATGACCTTTAGGTGTAGTCAAACTGTTGGTTTTCTTGCATTGTTTCATAAGAATGAAGTCTTGGGGTTTTTTTCTATCTTAATTCTATGTGCTAGTTTTAGTTCCTTTTTACTGCTGTTAACTCCTAAAGGTTTCAATAAAAGATAGGTTCCTCACATATTGTTCACTGTTTTGATGAATAGGTAATGTCCCTGTCCAAAGGCTTCATAGTATATGGAAACAGGATGTGAATTATTATAAATTGTGGCTGCATAAATTATGATAATGAATATTGAGAAATATAATCACTGTCACTGCATTTAATTATAGTTAAATATATCTAGATAATCCTTTCTAGAGATATTTGCATTGATAATCAACAGATGATTTCACAGGGGTTGTAGCAAAAGTATATGAAGAGGGAAGAGGTAGAAAGTTGTCTGTTTTCTTGACTTATGGAGAAGTAAAAAATATAATAAAACTTGACCGAAACATTTCTTTTTAGAGGGGACTTTTTAAAATAAACAGCAAAATTTGGATGTCTCGCTGGAGTTGAGAAATTGAAAAATATTCAATGCCCTTTTTTCAGAAGGTACAGACTGTCTTATTTTGAACCTGCCCAACAAAAATGCTGCCATTTTTTGTGCTCATTACTGGAGTCTCAGGATGATCTGAATCACAACAAGGATCTTGCAGTGGAAATCTGTAATGAAACTAGTTCAGATTGATTTTTATGCTGCATTATAAGATAAAAATTGATATATATTTTTCTGTAGAAAATTTAAAAACTTTAATACTGAAAAATAATTTCTTTTCACTAAGTTCAGAAAGAAAATCACAAGTAAATAAAAGAGAAAGAATTATCTTGTTTGTTCAAGTTGCAGAGAAGTTAGAAAAGTAAAGCTTGAAATCAAAATTGCTTTGCCATAGAGATTTGTCAAGGTAATACTTTTGATTATAATATCACCACATCAAGAAACAACTTAAAGAACCCCAATCTGGTAAATCTGTTTCTTAGAGTAGGTTGATTTTGGATCTTTTTATCTTATTGTATAAGAATGCATGTCTCCAAAAATACAGGGTTTTCACAGTCCAAATGTAAAATACTTATAATTTATTTTACAACAGTAAAATTTTGACTGATTTTGCATTGCAACTCTGGCTGATCTTTATGGAAATGAGCATGAAAAAAACTAATGTGTTCTGTATTTCATGATATTTAATAGAATTCTGTATAACTTCTGAATTTCTAAGTAGGATGGTTCCAGAGATGAAGGGACTGTCTGGCCTCAGCAGTTGGTCCCCTAATTCCCTGCTGTTACTCCAGAAAGCCACCTGGTGTGGCTTTCTCAGCTTCTTGCTTACTCCGTGCTGTGCCTGCCATGACCTGGTGAGAGGGACAATGTCACAGTGCAACCTCAGTGTGAGCTGAACTCTACTATTCACACTAGGCCCGAACTCATATGGGTGTGTAAACTACTGGAACAATCCCATTGGTTTTTTGCAATTCAAGAAGGTGACACTGGCAACAAGTGACTTTCTAATCCTTCTCCATGCCTTTGAATCACAATTTTCTGTTCCTCGCCAACAGAATCATCTTTATTTGACCAAGAAAGGATGAGAAAATGGTCATTATACATGCACATAGTCTGTGGACTTTTTCATGTAAAACCACAAAAGAAGTGTTTCACAGAGCTGTACTGGCAGGATCCCAGAGAAGATATAAAGAATGTGCAGGAAGTAGGATTGATTATATCTGGGGAAAAAATAATCCCAAACAACAGGAAGATTGATGGAAATCAATAATGTTGAAAAGCAGACCTATGGGCAGTAACAGACAATTAGATCTAAGTTTGTGGTAAAATATGGCAGCAAAAATCAAAGCCGTTTAGATTTAGAAATATCTCAGCTAAAACAGGAGGTGACAATGCCCCTTTCTGAGAGCTGCTAACACTAGTTAGAAAAAATGTTACAGTTCTGGGCACTTTGGAACTAGAAATACACTAAAAAAATCAGGAAAGTGACATGGATAGCCACCGAGGTCTTTAGGAACCAAACACTATTATCTTGGGAAGGAACACTAAAGACAGAAATTAGTTTTTGATTAATCCAACTGGAAAATTTGGACTTTATTTGTGGTGGTTATGGTGGCTGTTGGTGATGTTTCCTGGCCCCCCAAAAATAGCTTTATACATACTGAAAAAAAAGTTGTTATAACAAAATCTTTAGTTTTATCAAAATGGATTTTTTTATTTTCCTCTATTTATTGCTTCTTTATACTTTAATGTTGTTAATTCATATATATTATTACTATGTTAACAGAAATTGCATTGATATGTGGTATTTTTATTTGTTACTTTACCATTTTTTATTCTGTGCAGTGGTTTCCTATTATCAGATAAAAGGGTAGATTTCAGTGGCTGAAAAAAAAGTGCTTAATGATATTTAGGTATTTTTGGATAGGTCATTTTGCCTCCAGCTGTGGCTCCCAAAAGACACGGGTAGAGTCAGTACCTCAGGTGCTGCTGTGCCCACAGGACAGGGGGTATTTTGCAGCCCCTAAACCAACTCTGGATATCCATTTTTGTTGACCAAATTCTACATAAGAATTTAATAAAAGAATTTCAATTTATTTATATTTTTTCTTAATTCCTGTTCTTAGAGAGGATGTAAAAAGAGCCGTCTCCAAAGACCAGAATTTGTCTCTATTTCTGATAGAAATGTAACAGAATCATATGAAAATACAAAAAGTAAAGAAAAATTAAGAATGCAACATAGAATCAAAGAAGGTTTTTTAGGATGTCTAAGAATTGAGAAGGATTTTGATGACTATTAGGATAGCTTTAGAGATTGCCTACCTTCCTAGAGTATCAACCAGCATGTTAGCTGCTCAGCCCTCTCATGGAAGAAATACTGGAATTAAATTACTGTTTTATGTTTCACTTGATACTTCTTTGATAGGCTTAGAGCATGCCAGCCAAAGCAGACTTCAAAGGTGGATTTACTACTGCTTTAGGATGACCATGGGAGCCATAAATAGGTCTGAAGTAGAGATGTCCCACTGCTGAAGAGGAATGTAATTTTAGAAATGGAAGGAGTTTTGATCTCTCTGTACACTTGCAGGACTTGGTGTAAGAGTCCAAGCAAACTGGTTTTCTTGGTTGTTCTTGAGGTATTTATACTGGAGATATTAGGTACCCAGAATCTCTCTGTTTCAAAGTAGGATGATGTAGGATAGTCTGGATCTTGCTCAAAATGAGAGATAAGATGAGGCTAGACACCTCATTTACAGTTGCCCTTGTTTTTCACATGTGAAAAATCTGGCATAATGTTCACTGATTCTTTGACAAGCATTTCTGGGTGACTGGAAGCGGCCACCCTACTGCTATATCTGTAACACTCCAACAGTGTTACCAGGAACTTAGTGATAAAGAAAGGAATTAAAGGATTTTATGTGCACAGAGACAATATGACGCCTTTTTCCTCTTCTCCCCAACCCATCTACCATGTAAGATAGTCAATTTAAGAACATAGGTTTTATGGAAAACCCTTCCAAAAAAAAGCAGGATAGCATCAACAAAGAAAAATATTCTGAGAAATGAATGAATTACTGAGAAACAAATTGTTTTCTTTCTCTCTCTGTACGTAACTTATGTCCACTTGAATGCTCTATGTGAGTGTACCCTCAAATGTTTGGTCCTCTTTCTTTAAAGGGAACTAAAGTTGATCCTGATTTTTTTTTTTTTTTGGTGCCTGAAGGAAAGGTAGTAAATGAATATTAGCAGCATATAAACTTGATTTCTTGAAAATCTTGAGGCAAATGATTGTAATAGAAGTTATTTAGACTAAATAGCAGTGAAATGTGTGCTTTGGATAAAAGGAGACATAATCTGCTAAATATCTTTAACAGAAAAATATTTCTCCAGCCAACGAATCTTTCTATGGATGAGGACTGGAGAAGAGGAATAAACTATGATGAAAATAGAAATTTCTTTACAATTTTGCTACATGAAATGCTGTTAATGCAAGGAAGACGTATTCACACTGATTTAAACAACATAAGGAAAGCATCAAGATGTACGATCAGTTGTGACAAAGTGCCCAACTGAACTGTAAAATGCAAAGGGTTTTGTAATAAAATGGAATGTTACTCTATTTTAAAAGGTTTCATGACAGCAACTGGAAAAGCAGTTGTTTTGTTATGTTTATATGTTTTGTAATGTGCAACATGAGCTGTTTATATAATCACTGTACAATTGTTGTGGTTTAATCCCAGCCAAGAACTATGCACCAATGAGCTGCTCATTCCTTTCCCCCAAGTGGGATGTGGAACAGAATCAGGAGGATAAGAATGAGAAAACACATGGGTTGAGATAAAGACACTTTAAAAGGTAAAGCACACACAAGCTATACGAAAGAAAGAATTTAATTCACCACTTCCCGTGGGCAGATGTTCAGCCATCTCTAGGAAAGCAGGGCCCCATCACATGCAATGGTTACTTGGAAAGACCTAATTCCAAATGTCCTCCTCGCTTCCTTGTTCTTCCCCCAACTTCGTCTGAGCTGAGCATGATGCCATACAGTCTGAAATATCCCTCAGTTCAGGTGGGGTCAGCTGTGCTGGCTCTCTCCCCTCCCGACTTGTGCACCCCCAGCCTCCCCACTGGTGGGGTGAGGCCAGACAAGGCCTCGACTCTGTTCAGTGATAACGGGACCATCTCTGCATTACCAGTGTTTTAATCACAATGCTAAAACAGCTCCATACTGGCTATTATGAAGCTTGTTAACTACCCCAGCCAAACCCAGCACAGCAGTATCAAAAGATGAAGATGATTTTACTTACAATTTTTCACAATCTGTTGTATTACTTGCAATTTATTCACAATCTGTTAATATAATTTTATGTAACTACACCAGACTTAAGATCTGCAATGCAGCATACAATTATTTAAGGTGCTGGTAAGATCACTCAACATCATCAACTCCCACTGACATCTTCTCAGCTTCAGGAAGCTTCTCAGCTTCAGGAAAAACTGTAAAATGCTATATGTCACCAGTCAGAATTACTGTGGTGAGCAGGGCTAGGAAGATGTTGAGAAACACAGCTTTTTTGGAAGTTGTAACAATACTTTTTATCTTCTTTGAATAAAACCAAAATTGTATTTGCTTAATAAATTCTCAATTTCTATGTCTTTCCAAATTTTTTGTGGTTGACCAAATGGTCTGGAATGGAAGGCATGTTTGTAGAAGGTATGAAAATCCATGTCTCCCTGCATGTGCACATGTAGTAGCCCTTAATTCAACCTCTTAGCTTGAACAGTATTTAAGCAACACTTTAAGTTCCTCAAAATGAGTAGACTTGTATCTTTAAAGAATTAAAATAAAAATCCAGAATTGGGAGAAGTTGTCAGGCAGTCTCTCTTCCTAAATCTAATTCAAATGTTTTCACTTGATGAAATGATCAAATATGTTTCCTGCAGTGCTGACATTATTTTGATCAGGTTAATAATCTGATACATAAAAAGTGGTTAATGATCTGGTATATGGAAGGTTTATAGTGGATAACCTTGACCCTCCAGTGTGATTGCTTAAGCTTAATTGTCAAATTCCACAGAGATGTTACCATTCTGTGTGTGTGTTTGTGCACATAAACATATTCACATAGCATAGGCATTTGGAGATATTTGTGTGTGTGTGGATATTGCAGGAACATTCTTCAAAAATACCAATCAGGGCTTGAACTTGGAATTTTCATTCCAATATGATGAACTTAAAGACTTTTTCAAGTCCGAAAAAGTACCAAGAAGATTTGTCTTATTAATAAATTGTCCAAAATTGAGTATAGGTCTGGCGAGACAGTTTAGTGTTCTAGTTATTTTTATGCTTGATGTTGCTTTTTGCAACTCACAGTGAGTCTCTTTCAGACAAACCCTAAACTCCTTTCTCATCTAGCTCTGTAGAGCCAAGAGTGCAGACAGTGCCACAGAACTGTGATACTTCTCTTTGGATATCTTGTCACATGAAATAGACTGCACGTGGAGGTAAGATGAAGAAAGGAGAATCCTGTGGTCTAACTTGCATCATCTTAGTCAAGTGCAAGGCTAATTTGTTCAGGTGGCCTATGAAGTCTGGAAAAAATCTGGTGTCTTCTGAAAGGTCTCTTGTCTTCAGTACGGAGAGTTTAGCCTCCTAGATAGAAGCATTACACTGGTATGTAACCTCGGACATTATGGAAGGTATACAGTGTATGGCTGAAAAGGCTATAACCTAATTAATCAATTCAGTGAATAATCTATTGAAAACTTGTTATGAAGGCCCTGTGCATGGTTTGGACAGAAGCAGAGATGTATTTCCCATGTATAAATATAAAATATTAAGATTGGGGTGGGCAGGACTTGTTGGGTGGGGAGCTGTTCATGTTTATAGTAATGCAAAGGATAATGAAATGGTAAAATAAAGTAAATTATAGAATGTTCAGAACAAGTTAAACCAATGAACAATACTGATTAAACAGAAAAGATTTATGCACCTAAACCACATGATTTTGAGACCTTTAATACAGGATAGTAAAAGAAGAAAAATATCCAGTAAGGAGCTTTGGCTAGCTGGGTTAAAGGGATTGTTAGGTATATAAATGAAGTATTAGAATAGCAAACAGATATTTTCTCTATATGTGCTAGTGAGACTAATATTGAAATAGTGTATTGAGTTTTGAGTCCTGCAGTTAAAATAGATGATTCAGAGAAAGAAAATGTTTAAGAGCTGGAAAGTATATCTTATGATAGGAAACATAAGGAGATCACTGAAGAGAAGGTCAAGAAGTGATTTGAACTGGTCTGTGTGTCTCTTTTTGGGGAGTGAAGATATCCTTTGTAGAACAAAAACCTTTGCATTATTTAATATCTAAAAAAGTGCTTCAGAAATTCAGGAGGGTTTTTTTAATCAGTGTCATTATCTAAGATATGAAAAGTACAGTAGATATAAGATAGTTCCACTGCTGAAAACTAGCAGCCATATCTGGAAAATTTTTTACTGAATGGTGTAGACTGCAAGTAGTGTGGTAACTGCTATGCAAAAAGATGATTTCTGCATCTGGGAATTAAGAAGCTATGCAGAAAACAAAAGAAAATAGAATTCACCATTTCAACCCCAAGTTATGGGTTTAAATTGGAAACTTTTAGGTGATGTAGAGTATACTGTGCAGGAGATAATGCCAGGTGTTAATAGTAAGTTCTAGATTTTTGTTTAAATAAAAGAATTGCATCTCAGAATAGGAACTGAATGAAAAAGGTCATATAAACCTTTTCATTTTACAAAACATTCAACACTGACTGCTGAAAGAGGAGAGAGATCAAACATGAAAGACTTTCTGTTGAAGTAGGTTCTCTAAATAAACTGCCACCCACTCTCCTGTTACCATTAAGAGGCCAGAATGCTGTTTCCATCCAGAGTTTCCTCAAGTGCCCTGCCAGATAGGGGCATAACGTGGGGAACTTCCAAACAAAATATCAATGTGACTTGGCAAGAAATTTGTAATATAATTTCTTTCTATTGACATAATTTCTATTCAAGGATATTTGAATGAAGAAGTGGTGCTTTAATATGCTGCCAGGTATTAACTGTCCAGGCATGAAGTATTGTATCTGGTCACATATTGTGGCAGCAAAATCTGTCCTGGACATATTTTAATGCAAGGAAAAAAACCCTCAGGAGGTGGAAAAGGGAACAATTGAGCACTAGATAAGTGGGTAGAAGATGCTTTGAAGATGCTGTAAGCTAGGTTCTCATTGCTTTAATACCTGTGCTCATGGGAACAATTTCTTGTGTCATTACTTCCTATATGGATGTTAGGGAAGGGAGAATTGGATTCGTTGTGTACAGCCCATGGAGTTCCGGTCCTAGCTCCTTGAATGAAGATCTCCAGTGACATGCAGACCATGTTTACATGTACAGGTTTGGACAGTTGTGCTCCCGTTCCATCTGTGCTCTCAGACAGCTGAATGCAAGACAGCAGCATGTGTTGTCATGGTACTGATCCTAAAATGGATACCAGGTAACATGGTTCTGTAAGTTTTGGACTGGAGCTGGCCTATATCCAGCCAGCTCAGACCTACAGTGAACAAGTACATCTGCTTCTGTGGTATGCTTGTACAATCACACAGGATTTTGTGCACTTCCAGGAAGTTCATATCTTTTACTTTCTTTCCATCTGTTGAATTTAGGGGGAGAAGATAGGACAGGGGGAAAAAAATGTCATTCAGTGATATTGTGCTGACAGTAACTCAGCTATTCCTAAACTTTTTATTTTTGTGCATTAGACTTGATATTAAGTATGGTGCGTTACACTTGATGTTAAGTATGGTGCATTTATCTCACCAGCAGCTCTTTATCATTCTTTCTTTCTCTTAGTGGAGGAGGAGAGATCAATAAGCTCCTGGTTATCTTAGGTTGTCAATAAGCAGCAAATTTCTGGCTCAAAATATTTCAAAAGATGTTCTTGGAGATGGAACTTGAATATGTGCACATAAAGGCTGCAGATTTTGTTTCTTTCTTTTTAAAATTGCCTGTTGGTAGGGTTTCTTCAACTGAGGCTAATAGAATTGGTGATGAATAAAGAGGCAGTTTAATCAAGGCACATAACACAGCTGCTTGGTTTTTTATTGTCTAACGTGTAGATGAAGAGTAGTTTTTCTTTAGCCAGCTGTAAACTCTGACCTCCTGTGAGAAATTATGGCTTTTGGCCTTCGGTCTGTTCTGATCATCAGCTGTCTCAATTGGGCCCTGTTGATGACCCTAAAGTGGTTCTCAAGATAGGAAAAGAGGGTTTTTAAACGGTGTAGAAGAGAAAGGCAACCAAATAACTGTGCACTGTGTGAGCTGGCTTAAAATCTTCACATACCCATCCATGAAGGTAAAAAGGGTCACCCCAGGAAGCAGCAAGGTAGAAGGAAAACCATTTGAGTGTCAAGTGCTTGACCTCCTGTTCCAAAGAGAAGGAGAGACTGGGCTGTAGCATGGGAAACTGAAAAGTCCTTGACTTAGGGTCAGCACTGCTTAGCAACAACTAAAGTGTGTCCTCAACATTTATTGTTATATTAAAACCAAACTGCAGCACTGTACCAGCTACTAGGAAGAAGTTGACTCTCATGGTCAAAACCACGGCAATACATATTTCATGTGTTTCCTGTCACAGCATGAGAAAATCTGAAAGCTCTTGTCAGAGAAGACACAAGTCCTACAAGACTTAGGTTAACACACTAACTCACGCTAAGATATCCCAATTAAGAGAAGTTACTATCCCCATTGTGAAAGTCATTGCCAATGAATGTTACTGGAACCTAAATGTGTTCACTGGGAGACATCCTGATTAAGCAGATCTCCTGAGTGTATATCCTAATTAAATAGTGCATCTAATAATAGGTATTGCAACAGGTCACTGGCTGAGTGACAGGATATTCCTCCTGAGCAGGAAGCTTGAAATCAGGTTTATTCATTTATTATGAACCACCGAGAATACGAAAAAACCCTTCATACTATATAATGATTTCTGAATTTCTCAGAAAATGTTCCAGTTTCTTTATTGAATTCAATGCATTCATAGAACTTCATAAAGAAAATAGAGAGAAACTTCTAAATCAGTGATTAATTATACAATAGATTAGTAATAGCAATTTCAGCCAAAAAAAGATTGACACAAATTGGTGGATCAGCAATAACAGACATGGTTGTCAATGGATGGGTGGAAAATACTGATTTTACTGACACTACATATTGGGAAATGTTGAATAGGTGACACATCTTAGGTAGTAAAATATTGATTTAATATATTTATGGAATTTGAAGGTAAAATTTCATGGAAGAAAGTTCAGAGCAAGGTATAAGCAAATCTCTGTGTTTTGCAATTTCCACTGGATGTCACAACTGTTACTGCTGGCTCCTGAGTATGGAGGGAGATGATGATCCAGATTCTACAAGAAGGTTGAGTGCCACCAGGAGCAGCATCAGCCCCAGCGGGCTGGGGAGATGTTTCTGAGAGTCCATCAAGGATTTTGCAGAATTCCCCTTCTCTTCCTATGCTCCTGAGCAAACTGAAGTCAAACCTAGCATCAAAGACCTGCTGGTGGGGAAGTTTAAAAACTCTGTTTTTTCTATGCTGTGATACCTGGTTGCTTTGAGTTTTCTCTCTATATAGAGTTAATTATAATAGATGAAATTCTAATGATCCTGGCCTTTTTGAGTCTGAGAGATGTAAATTATTTTTATAACCCTGAAATATGGAGAAATTCTTGATAGATCCACCTAAGCCACATGAGGAAGGAACAGCTGCTGTCTCTTCACATTTCCAGAGCCCACACTTAGAACAGTTGTCTAGAAAACAGTAGGAAAAAGGGAAGATAGAAATTGTAAAAGCATTTCAAAGACAGAGTGGTAATGGAAAAAATTGAAAAAAGAAACCAAATATTGAAATACAGAAGTATTTTCAAGTAAAACACCTCCAAAATTGTAACAAAGTGAATGATGAACAGTTGACCAAAAAAGAAACCAACCCAAAAAAACCTCCCGGTATCAATCATACTACTGTGAGCATTAGAAATTACTAAAAAGTGAAGGATTCCTAAGTAAAGTGCATGTGAAAGTAGCTACCTTCTGCTAGAGCTCCGTGCCATAGTTTGCAGAACTTGAAAAAGCAGCACAGTTTCCTTTCCCCATCTGGTTACACCTCTATTTTTTTTAATTCCAGATTCCAGAGGTTTCTATTCGTCTTCAAGTTACTTGTGCTTTGATATTTTCTATCCAGAAAACTCTAAAATTTTTTGAGTCTATCTTTTCCACAGTACTATTTTTAGGTTTTAAGGATCACACCTAGCTATCTTAAATTTTCTTTTTGTTGTAAAAAAGTCTTTTTAGTGTGTTCAGGAACAATGTTTCAGAGTGTTACTTGTTTCATTCTTATCCATTAGCTGAACTGTACACCTTCAGCATTTTAATGAATTATATAACACAATCTATTGTATTGTTGTTTTACAAAAGCTGTTGTGTTTTATTTATTTCTTACAGTTTACTCATTTACAGGGTAAGATGAAGTAAGCTATTTATGATGTGCAAGGAGATCCCCTTTTAGCTGACATAAAAAGGGAATGTCCTCATTGTCCTCATAGGCCTACACATCACATACTACACATGGTAGGAAACAAGGTGAAGTTTGCATTGCTGATCAGGTTTGATCCTCTGCTGAGAAATATGTTTAATGTGACAATGAATAAAAAATGCAATTGAAGAGGTATGGGTTAAAGTCTATTAAAATACCATTTTCTAGGAAAGTGAGTTTGTGGGTATAGTGCGCAATTAAGCTGAGAAAATTCAAAAGATAGAGTATAAGTTTTCTTACACTTTTAGCCTGCAGAGATCAGCAGAAAATATTTGTGTGCTTTTCTTTTTTGCCCCTAAAAGAACAGAATTTTATGCTTAGTACAGAAGAACATAATGTAGCTCACAATGTGATGAGGCATTCCCTGAAATACTCTTAATATAGGTGCTGCTAGTTTGAGAATCAACAGAACATCTTTATTAGAATATTTAAAGTAGCCAAATTAATTTGAATCTTTGATCAACTCATCTTTAATCGGATCATTTCTTTAATAGAAAATCTAACATTTAATTATAGAGGCTTACAATAAAGTATTAAATACCAGAGCGTTTTACTGATCTTTTCTATGTGGCTTTGAAGATAGGAAACCTTGCTTCTTTTGTAACTGTCATCAGAGAACTTTTCTTAGCTTCCTTGTCCCCATAAAGCAGGCAATTTGTCCATTAATCTTTTTTTAAGCACAGAGGTTAGATGTCTTTTCTTAACTTTTTAATCTTATGGACTACTTTGTAACCTGAAAATAGAGTTAGAATTTGATTATAGCAGCTTTTAAGTGACAGGGGCTAGGAGAGACTAAAAGAAATTATTCTTTGTGAGATAATTCTCAGTAAAATATTCTAAAGTGATAAAAGAATAAAGAAAAAGGGGTGTGTATCATGTGAGAAGGGGAGGTTTCCCTCACTCCTTGTGTGGGGAGATTTACCTGATCCTTAGTGTTTAACTGGTCTGTCATGGGGTTTCAGCATGCCAGGAAAGATGGAAAAGACCCTTGTGTCTGACCAGTGTGTGATGGGGACCCTTCATTGTGCAGTCCTACTGGATTGGAGGGTGGTTTGACTGACTTGGGGAAGAACACCAACAGCACAAGGAAGACTTCTCAGCAGGTCTTCCTTTTATTTGGGTATATTCCTTGCTGTAGGCAACTGCCAGCACCTGTGAGGGACTCACACCAATGGTTTGTGGAATAGCACTCTTTATTATTATAAAATTGTGACAGGTTGAGGTTCAAGGATTGTTGGTGATAGTACTGAGTGCAAAAATAAATTCGAAACAGTACACAGCAAGCTCTAATCCCCAAAAAGTATTCAGAACATGTAGCATGCTTCTTACCTAATAGAAACCCCTGTGGGGCACAAGACAGGTTCAGTCCATCAACTGATCCCAGCAGTTATTATGATGGTGTCTTCCTGACCTTTCCCTTATTCTTGACTTACTTTCATACTATTTATATTTAGGTGGGGCTTGAGTAACTAGTCATGCACACCTTTGTTAATGATTGTGTAAAATTCTCTAGAGCACATGCCCAGTGAGGGGTGGTGGTACCTTGGAGATGGGTAATGTTGGGATGGAGGTATGTGTTAATACTACCATTAGGCTTTAATGGAACAAGTTCATGTGAGGAGAGTGGTTCCACCACAGTTGCTGGAACAGCTTCCCCTCTCTCTCCTGGCTAACCTGTGTTACACAGTTTATCAGCTGCAAGCTATCATCAAGTTCCTCCCTCTGCAAGGATTAAGGATTTCAACAGTGCCTGGCCATGATTTCTGCACTCTGCTCCACCCTCCATTCAGTCCTCCTTAGCACATGCTCCTGCTTGCAGATCGTGTATATGGAGAATTATTGTGGAATAGGTTTCAAGCATGTGAACCAGATTCTATCCAGAAAGCAGCAACTATATTTTATCCTATAATTTTCATAAAGTTATAACTTTTGTTAGGATGCAAAAGCTCTAATTGTATCCCCATTCATCTTTTTACAGTTCGGGAGAGGGTTACAATTTCTTTGTGGATGGAGAGGGTTACAATTTCTTTGTCATGCCAAGTTGCATCCTCCTACCAGGACAGAAGAGCATAGTCACTTTTCCCTGCTCCTTGGAGGCCTGAATGCACATCCTCATTCAGCTGCTGCTGGGCCAGCTGGGAGTGACCCTGCAACCAGGGTCATTCTCCACCTTCATCCATTCATGTAACAAACTCAATTGCTCATGGTATGATGTCCTGACCATAGTGAACTCAGGGTGAGCTTAGCTAGTGGAGGTAGTAGTAAATAGCATTACTGAAGTTATGACTACAGCAGCTTTTGTAGCTTGGATCATGACTTTGGATTGGGTTATTATGGTGCCACTGCAGAAACAACTGCACTGGCAGGTCAGATGTGCAGTGTAGATATAAGGGGTGAATGTGGGGATGACTTCACATGGTGATCCTCTTTGCTGAAGGGGGGCAAGCTGTGTGATTGCTGCTGTGGTGCTTTGGCTCCCTAGAACATGGATCCAGATTTCTTTGGGTTACTTCTCCTCCTGGGTATGTGTGTGCTTTTAAGGTTTGTCTTGTCTTACTACATTTCAAATGTTTCTGATATGACAATATGTTACTAATGGTATGAAGATAATTCCTGGAGAAGTTGAAGCCATGAGTACAGGAGATATGTCTAAGTCACTTTGCTATAAGTCAGTGGCATTTTCATTAATATTTTAATGAGATCTTGCTATTATGAATGAAAATAATGTGTTTTATTTGTAATTCTTTTCACCTAAGTTATGTGACTCATACCTTATGAGTTTTAAATCCCAACTGAGCAAGAAGAATAAAAGTGACTGTCTCATCAGTAGTACAACTGATTATATTGGATGCTTTTTCTTTCCCCTGCATTGTCCCACTCTCTACTTAAGTATCTGTTCCCGAGGGGTGTGCTTTTTGTTAACAGGTGTTTGAAAAGAATGAAGTAGGTTCTAGAGATAAGTTCAAATAGTAATTTAGATGGTAGCATAAACATTTTTAGCCCAATGTTTGAACTTCATATTTTCCATGCTTCTTGCACATTCTAGAATGTCTAGGGTAGAAAGGACTACAAGAAGGTGCTTAGTCTGTCTCACCCGCAGCAAGATTGACAAGACCTGGAACACTTCAAGGGAGATTTTTGTTTATGCTCTTAGATATTTCCAGTGACAGGTGTGTCACAGCACCCCTAAGCACCCTGCTTGAGTGTTTTGAGTTCTTTGGTTCTTTGGATGATTTTTCTGTTTCTAACCAGAATCTTCCTTGCTGCAATTTAATCTCATTACTTGGTGTCCTTTATATCATGAGTGTAGAGAACATACTGTCTTTTGTGTAAGATATTTTATATAACATTGCATTTCTTTCATCTGTCATTTAGTACTGTGAATTAGCAGATAGGTGTAAGCTTTTTAAGTATGACTAATTTGATTGGAGAATTATTGATTTAAATGTCAGAAGGAAAAAACAGTAGGCAAGGTATCTGCTAAAACCAAGAGACTTACATGGACATTTAATGATAAGAAATGCCAGTGGAAATGTAAGATACTGCTGTGTGACAGAAGTCTGCATGATAACAAATGCTATT
Source organism: Cyanoderma ruficeps (assembly GCA_008694505.1). Lineage (NCBI taxonomy): Eukaryota > Metazoa > Chordata > Aves > Passeriformes > Timaliidae > Cyanoderma > Cyanoderma ruficeps. Next base: position 2,554,007 of record VZDJ01004378.1, read on the forward strand.
AAGGGTATCTTCTACTTGACCCAAGTAATTTGCTGGGAACTGGAGAGAGTCGATACAAATATCCAGTCATGAAAGGAAAGAGAATTTGTATTTTTTGTTTGTTTTGTTTTTTTATTGTTATTACAACCACTAAATATATGTCTTCAGTAAGTAGCCAATGTTAAGAAAACAAATCAGTATATCTGTATTTGATTATTGTTGAGATATTCAGACATAAACTGTTCTACTATAACCTGGACCAAGTTGTCTTTCATTATGTATTTCCAACAGTGAAAGTACTTTCACCAAATCATGATGAAAATTTGCTGATTCTGATGTGAGCATAGTTGGCACTGGTGATGGTGATGTGCAGACTTCTTTGTAGTCATTTTAAAAATATCAGTAAGATGATTTCCCTATACTGCTTCTTAGCTGTTCAAGGGCTATAGAACACGTTGTAGGCAGACCGTGAACCCTGCCCGTCTCTGGAACAGATTTTAAAGAAACAGCAATTGATAGCAGAGAGAAGATTAAATGTCTGTTCCAAGAATTGCCTTCCCTTGCAGTCATGGTGCTAAAACATGCCTCATCACAACTTGGCTTGCACAGTGGAGCTTCTGTTATCTGTAAGGAATAAAAGTAACTAGTTTATTTTAAAGTCTGGTGAAGGGATGGTTTCTGGCACTTTTTCTCTTAATGTGAGATTTTCAGGAGGCATTGTGGATCTCACAGTTGTGCTCAAATGTAAAAGATCAATTATAGGGTTGTATCATTAGTAAATTTTTTAATTTTTTTTTTTTTGGTAGAGAATTCTACATAACTTCTGTTCTGCGGATCTGTTCTGAAGCTGAAAGGTTGTTCATTAAGAAACATCGGTCCATTTCTGCAAACTGTTGTAATTTTTTTAGCTCTACCATGCAGCTTCACAGTAGTTTTCCTGAGAAAGCTGAAAATAGTTTGTGGAGATATTTCTTGTGCTATTTCTGGTTTTTCTGCTGATATAACATACTGCTTTGATGTCCCCTGCTACATAACAACTTAATGTCATCTGCAATGACTTCACAGTGCAGAAAAAATATGGAAGTTTGCAATTGTTTACCTGCTGTGCATATTTGATGGAAAGTTTGACTGGGTTAACTCATTCTGTTTGTCATGGCTTCCATTAATCTGAGATGCACTTTGCAGCTGTGCTGGCAGCACTTCAAACAAGGGAGATTCAGACCTCTGTAGTATGAAATGAAATACTGAATTTCTGCTAATAATATAAAATTAAAAAATAGTGTAACCTTCATTAGCACATTTGCAGCATGCATTTTATGATGGAAAAAAAATGAAAATATCCTGAAGTACTTTGCAAAAGTGTCACTTGTTATGATACCTGTGTGGGTGCTCTCACCTTGGAAAGGTGATAAAGCCAGTATATATTAACAATGGGGGAATCTTTCTGCTATGCAGCTCTGTTTTAATACAGTGCTGACAAATGTATTCAACATATTTTCATGCTGTCCTGTATTTAGTGAGCCTCTGTAGTATTTGCAGCCAGGAGCTGTATGCCTTTAGATATGCCATGGAGAAAATAAAGGAAAATATGAAAGCAGGAAAGAAGACATTTTTTTAAAATAGAATTTCTTAATGGAACCAAAACAATTCTGTGCTGGTAAGTGGAGCAAATAAAAGTGATGTGATACAGAAAGATTGCTCTGGTCTCTCTAGTGCATTTGCCTTTTTAATTAAAATAAGTTAACAACTATGTACTATTTAAAGCTTTTCTGCACATGCCACAGGGCTTTCAGTGTCCTGTCACGATGAATCATCATGTATTAAAACATTGCTATGTCAGACAGACTTCGCTGTTCTATGATAGTGTTGATTCAGCACATGTAAGATTTGGGGTCAAGCAGGAGGGTACCATTAAAATATAAACCAACTCTTTTCAGAGGTGCAATGTCACCTTAATGACATGAGCAGCTGGCAGAATGGCCTTGCATTCAAAATATGAGGGGTAGGTAGTCACTCCATCCTCCTGTCAATCCTGACTCACACCTTCACAGGCCTCATGACATTCTACTGTTGGTGAAGAGTGTATTCTCAAAATAAGGAGCAAAACTAATTATTTCAAGAATCAATGTGTTTTGTTCATGTATTAGGAATAGAAATGTGTTGACTCTTCAAGATGTTGTTGACATTACCTACCTCTTTTTTATGTATAACTCTGTGGTGTTAAAAGAACAAATGAGTAAAGTCTTGAGATATGCCTAGACACTTCTCTAGCAGTCGTACTTAATGCTACCCTGCTGCAGTGAATTTGCTTGTAGATCAATAGATAAACTGTGGCCTAATCATTCACAAATGTAAGAGTATGTGTGCATGTTGAAATAATATAAACTCTGTGCACAGTTTTGGGCACTGTAATTGACATCCCCATTATATGTACATGTACAGCAGAACCTGGGTTTATGTGTCTTTAGCAGCACTCTCATAGAATGATTTAGTGTAATTACCATCACTTGTGTAATCAGTGGGAGTTTTATGGAAATAAGAGAGAGATTGAGATGGACACATAGAAGAGTGTGAAAAAACCAATCTTTTAATGAATTGTGTGATTAAGGTTGAATTGCTCTGTTTCCATGTCTTCTGCATTTTTTTTCGAAAGTGCTACATTGGACGCCATACAGAGTCTTCAAGCCAACCACCAACATCAATACTGTGATCAAAGTAGAGGTGTGTCTTGTATGTTAGCCTATAACAAGGCCAACAAATTACATGGCAGAGTACAATGGAAAAAAAACAAACAAACCAGGCCAAAAAACAACTAGAGATGTCTTTATATCTTTCTTGTATGAATGGTATCATGACCTTTTATTTTCCCTGACTTTGACTTAGCTGGTTAAGCAAAGCAGAAACATCACTGTTTTTCTTTATGCAACATAGCTGCTGAAAGGACCGCACGATTTTCTGTTAAAGATCACACATGCTGCCAGAACTCTTAAAAAATTAAATAAACCGATAAATAAACATGGCCACTCACAGTCCCTCACTTTTAGAGCAGACATGCATAGAAAGAAGCAGATGTATACAGCTGCTGTGTTTACCAAATGTGATTAAAAATGCAGAAAAAAGCAGTCCTTCTTGGAAATTTCCTCAGAATAGTTGCATCATGAAATGTCTGTTTGTTTAGTTCACATGCTTCTCTCAGAGCAATTTTAGCTTAAAAATTTCTGAGTGAATGCTATAGATTTGTGCCTAGCTTCTTGTTGGACTTCACCATTGTAAATTTTTGGGATTTATAATCTCTGGTTTTGGGACTGATTCAGTAAGTGGACTTCCTCCCCCTTAGAAATGACTGGTTCCTGAAAAAATGGGCCCCATGAAAGTACTGCTCCACTCCTGCTATTATCAGTAAAAATTATGGGAACATAAGTTTCACTGAGCAGATGCACTATCTGCTCACAGTAGGCAAATACCAGCTTCAACCCCATATTTAGATAAGAAATTTAAATTTCTTGATAACCAGACATATTGTGTTTATCTGTCTAGTCTCAGCTCCTGTCATTACTGTAAGTATTTCAGATAAAAAGAACCATGTGCTTTCCATGTAAATAAGAGATTAATGGCAGGTTTTCAGTTTTGAAGATCCAATTTGTAATAGCAGTCAAAGGGGTCCTGCAATTTGACTTCTTAATATAGCTTTTCCTCTTCCTCTTGTTCTTCCATTTCCTCCCTTTACAAATTGAGTACAAGTGTCTATGGTTTGTACCCAGCTAAGAGCTCTTCTCCAGATACACTTGTATTGAATGCAGTTTTTCTAGAAGAAATTAGTCTCAGCATATGGCTGGAATGTATAAGTTCCTTCCCATCATATTTAGCAATCCTGGGTTATTTTGGCATTAATCTAAGTGTTGTTTTCCTGTAAGGAATGTTTCTTTCCTTCTTCCATCTCCATCACAAATAATTTTATATTCCTATGCATTTTACTTAATTCTTGACCTGAAAGATAAGGTGGTTCGTGCAGAGGTTGAATAGTAATTATAGAAGTTTTTCATTAATAAATGCTTAGTTTTCAGGAAGTTCAGATGGATAACCAAATGCCAATATTCAAGAGCTATTGCATTGATAGCACTGGCTGTTAGTCCTGTTAGTGATGATTTTGTATTTGGAATAATAAAGTCAGTAGTTTTGCTCCCAAATTAAAGCACGTTGACAGATTTTCCGGGTGCAAGCTGCAGTTTTACTGAATTGCTCATGATATTTTGAATTCTCCTTTTGCATGAGGTCGAGTCTGCAACACAATCTGTTCTCAGAGAGAGACACATTAAAAGTGCCTCTCTTTTCTCAAAATGGGAAGACATTAACAGGTATAGAAGGCTGCATACTTTACTGCCAGTTCACATGGCAACCAGTTAAAACAAAACAAAGGAAAAATCTCAAACCTGAACATAACATAAACTGAAGGAATGAAAAAGGAATTTCGTGTTTATCTTGAGGGATAGTCCATCCTCCTCTGCCACTTTATTCTGCTACAGACTAGCATGGAAATATTTCTGAATGTGAAAATATTTTTTTTAATTGACAGGAGCAATATTCAATATGATCTATCCTTGTAGTAACAATGGAAACACTCAGTTTTGGAAAATTAGGAAAATAATAAACAAATCTTGCAAGGCTGCTTCCTATTACTCAATGGGAATATTAACAGTGAGAGAAAAGAGTCTGTACTGCAGTTGCAGCAGAGAGCTTCTCATCATTTAGAGTGCAGGGGCAGAACAATCAGAAGAAATGTAGAAAAATAACTAAGCTGTAATTGAGCATATTTGAGATTTGAAATATATGCTGAAAATGTTAGCAGGAAAATCCCTTGCACTTTTATTCATGTGTGAGTATGGTTGGTGGTACAGTAAGTAAGACTAAACTGTTTAGAAAAATTCAAACTTTGTATTTTAGCTGCAAACACTTTCCCCTGCTGGCAGGAGCTAAAATTAGAGTAGATACATTTATATTGTTATATAAATGCACATTTTGCAACAACTGCGGATGCTGCCTGTCCTTGCAGCAGCTCAAAGAGACATCAGTAGGTACACAGGATGGTTAGGGGAGCTTGCATATGTTACATGAATTCCAATCAATATTAAAGAATTATTCAGTAGTTAGGAAAATTGCTGTATTGTGAATATTTCTCGGCAAATATTTATCTGCATTTACTGACTAGTTTTCCAACATATACCTATCAGCCTCAGGACAATACTTAAATTTTAGTGACTGTCCCTTGACCAAAAATGAATATAATTTATCAATCTGCAGGAAGAGGGTGGAATATGACTAAACACAGAATAAAGAGGCCAAGCTTTTTATATATAGAGAAACTCCCAGGATCACCTGGAAAACCTGTCACAAAACACTGCCGGTAAGAAGAGAGGAACTGTGTATACATGGCTGAGCTGTTGGTCTTGCTAAAGTGAGCTGGACTGAAAAGGCTCCAGGGTTCAGAAGTAACTCAAGATGCACTGAAATGTCATGGAGGTACAGCTTAAAAGGATGAGAAGCTCTGCATGTTTGCAAGACTTACCCATTTCCAGAATCATGTATTTTTCATATTTACATAGAGAACAGTTTTGCTTTTAACTCTAGGTGTTGAGTATCTCCAGTGTGACATGGTTAGGTTGAGGAATAGCTCTCCTTTTTTTTTGGCATGCAAACTGGGGAGACAACTGGCTGGTGGAGTTGAGGGATAATCTGTAATGTTAGCACAGGGACGCAAGCAGGGTGATTAGTCGTCAGGCAAGTCGTGCTGGATGAGCCCTGGAAATACTTGAGCAGGGAGCAGTCTGGTGGAAACTGTATGAAGTAAAACTTGATCAGATCTAGTGGAAATCGTATGAAGCAGAGCTTGATCAGACCAGTGATGGAGCTGGCCAATGAAACCACAAATGCTGCAAGCTTGAGTGGCTCTAAAATGTAAAGCTTTATGGAGTCTTCATGATTTTTGCTAGTATTTATTTAGCAGCCAAGATGGTCAGAAATAGTCAGTAAGTGCTATTTCTCAGTGAACATTTGTGTTATCTCCACACCTCAGCATCCCATTTTCTGTAGAGAGCAGAGGAACACTCACAAATACTTGTTTACAGTACTTTCCAGCAGCATTTTCCAAAGTATTCACTCACAGCTTTACCCTGCTTGAGTCGTATTTTCTGATAGGACTAACATCCTGTGTCTCATGAATAACTAAGCTCAGTGGGGTGGGAGTGTGAGTCTGTAGCTCTGTGATTCACCTGGGAGAGAAGAGGCTTTGATCTTGGCTTTTCCTCTGCTTACCTCAATACATGGAAACGTGCAAGCATTTGGGCCAAACTGCATAAGCCTTGTTTGAATGTGCAGTGGGGAATGCAGGGGGCTAAAGCAGGTCGGGCTTATTATACTGTGTTGTTATGGTGTTTGCACACAAGAATTGGCCAAGAAAAGGCATTGTGAGAACAATAAGCAAACCTCTGTAAACATTGGTTGTCTTTGCAAACTGCGGCAAGTGGGAATGTCAAATTGCTCTCGTTCCGCTTTGAGCTCAGCTCATCTCCACAGCAGTGAATTCTCATCTGAATTACCTTGATCTACATGTGAGACAGGCTGATGTCTCGCATCTCACAGCCTCATTGGACTCTCTGTGTTTGAAATCCCAATTGTCCTCTTTTCTGAGACTTGCTCATATTTCAGGAATAGGAGAATACATTCTGAGCAAAAAGTGTTTGGGGTTTTTGTTTGTCTGTTTTCAGTTGTGGTTGGGTTTTTTTTTCGAGTAGGAGGAGGACAGAGAGAAGGTGTGATATAGTTTGGTTTTTGGTTTGATTTTTCTGGTGTTTTTTGGCTTGATAGGAGAAATACCCTAAGCCTTAACTTAGTTTCAATTTAGTTTTTGATTTAAAACTGGTGGATTAGCAGAATAGGTAGGTTTCAGCTTTTATTGTGTGTGTTTTCCTGACCAATATTCAGATGCTATTCACTCACAGTTACAGACTTCAGCGTGATTAGCACAAGGCCCTAACACCATTCAGGATGCTCCTCGCTTGCCTGCAGCTCTGTTTAAATGGAAAGAATGGCCTTTTACAAGGTCAAAACCAGTTTTTCACCTTTCTTATGTAAACTTTAATATGCAGAGAAGGTCACTCTTCTCAGTACCACCCTCACTCAACAGAACTAAGTCTTAAGTGAATGCTTATTTAGCCTAGTACCTGAAGCTGAGCCAATACACAAGTACATGAAAAAAACCCCGTGATTTGTGTCTCTGAAGATGAAGAAAATAGACTGCAAAGCTTTTCTTTTGAAATTACACTGTATATCTGATGTTACAGTGACTTATTTAAATAGTATTTCTTTTTTTAATAAAACTGTCTAATGGTGATGCAAAGCATAAGAGCTGAAAGTGCTTACAGAAGTTAGCTATTCCTGTTGGATCACATTTTTGCATTTTCTTCAAATATGTATACAATAATTTTTCTAAAGTAGTTGGGGATTATTTTTTGGTATGCTGAGTATGGGATCTATAAGGTTATTTGGTTGCTGGTTTTCTCACACATTGTGTTCCTTAAATAGTGGTGTGTTTGTATGACTGACTGTACTTTAAATTGCTTATTAATGACTAAATTTGCATGTATTCTGTTGTTGTTTAACCCCAGCCAGCAGCTAAGCTCCACACACTCACTCCCTGCCCCAGCAGGACAGCTGGAAGTAAATTGGAAAGGTAAAAATGAGAAAAGTTTTGGATTGGGATGAGAACAGTTTAATTTTATTTTTTTTAAATCATAATGGTAATAATAATGAAAAAAAAATAAAGAGGAATAAAACCCTCAAAAGACAAGTGATACAAATGGAAGAAATTGCTCAGCACGGACTGACTGATGCTCAGCCAGTCTCTAAGCAGTGGCCCCTCAGCCAAATTCCCTCTAGTGTTAGTGCTGAGCATGATGCCATATGGTCTGGAATATCCCCTGGGTCAGCTGGGATCACAGCTGTTCCAGTTGTGTTGCTTTCCACCTTCTTGTGCACCCCTGGCCTCCTTGCTGGCAGGACAGTATGAGAAGGCCTAGACTCTATGTAATAGAGTCTGCAATAGCTAAAATAACTCTGTATTATCAATCCTGTTTTCAGCAGAAACTGAAATAGTAGCTACTATGGAAGAAATTAACTCCAAGCCAAAACCTACACACTCAAATGTGTTTTAATTATGTTTCCCTGTAGGTCACACTACAGTATCAATCTATATAAGTCTTTAATGTTTTTTTTTGTTTAATTAGCAGAGGCAAAGTCTTTAGCACAAACGGATTACAATTCCCAGTACTAGATGAGACTGCTTTAGAACAACAGCATGCTTTTCTTTTGTTTGACATTCCCTTCTCCTCAATGTTTTTCTAATCCTATTATTTCCTTTCTTCAGAACTACAGAATACAGTAGTTGCATCCCTGAGAGGAAAGGACAGACTGAGAAGATGACTTGCTGCTTATGCTGAGTTGATAGGTTGTTTAAATCCTACATTTGTAATACAGATGGAAATAAACAGTTTCTGAGCAGAAGCTGATTAAAGAATTTAGTCAGAATTTTGTATTCAAAAGAAATTGCTTACTTAAGCAAAATGAAAACAGCGATGGGGCCCACGTGATTAACCAAAAATCCTCACCAACCCCCTCAAAACCCAAAAGCAAACCACAAAAAAATCATAGAAGCATACAATACCCCCAAACGACTTCATGATGAAGTCACTAAACTTTACTAATTTAACATGAGGGTAAAGGATTTTAAAATACTGATGCCATGAGATCACATAGCATTTAAGAGACTCGAACTTCAGTGCTATAATGGCAAGGAGGCCCTATGGGGAGAATTGCCTAAACAAGCCCTGAAGCAGGATGTGTTTCAAGGTAAACAATCCAGTGAGTCAGTGTGCAAAAAAATTTTCTTCCTGCCTCTTCTGTTGTTATGCACATGCAGAAACTGTGGATGTAAATGAGATTCTCAGCTGCTAGTTACAGCTGAGCCCTTCTATACTCTTGACCTTTTGGCAACTTTGGGCTTAGAGTCCGAATCCTACATTGATATTTTGATTATTTGAGTTAGACCTGATTTCTGTATGAGGATAAGAGAATTCCAGCCAGATATGGGTGTGAACTCTCATTAGCACAGACACTGTCTTCTAAGCTGTTGTTTCTGCAGTGCTGTCTACTCTCCACTAACTCATCAGTAAAGCATATTTATTGAATTTAGTCTATTTTCTTGAATTTTCTGTGGCCTTCCTTTCTTGCCAGTTACTGTGAATTTATAAGCTTTTGTAATAAAGATCTGTTCTTTAATATATTGCCTTTGGCTTATTTAGAGCCATCCTCTGAAATGCCCCACGGGGAGCTGTAATTTAAGTTCACTTTCTAGAAACAGAAATCTGAGCATCCTGTTAAAAGTGAAAGTTTAACACTGGAGGCCATCTGTGAATCTTTAGGCGAACAAGCTGGATGTATGATATCAACTGCAAAATACGTATAAAAAAGTCTTGATTGAATAACATACTATAAAATCAATGTTCATGGGAAAAACACAGAAGAGTATAGACTCCTTTGGGTAGCAACAGAGATACAATTTTATACATAGCTTTTGATATTTTGGCTGACTGTTAAATACAGATAAGCTGCATACTAATCCCAGCGCTTTCTTCTGGGGATGCAGTCATCAGACAGCATCCACCAGGCAGTAACAAAGCAGCAGACATGCAGCGTGCCAGCACCTGAACTAAAAAGCAGCTGTGACGGTGTCAGTGGCAGAGCCATTGTTTGATGTAGCAGCCAACAGCAGCTCAGTGCCTCCCAGGAGAGCAGGTGAAACTGATTTTGTTCCACCAGAGATGACAGAACAGCCCTGGCCAAAGTCATGCTTCTCTTGGCATGGGCAGGAGTGGAGGAGGATAGAAGTCAATCAGGAGGCAGAGGAGAAAGACCCAGAGAAGTAGCCGTGTTTCTCATGCTGGGGGCTGTGGGAGGCAGAGCACAGCAATCCCATCTGCTCAGAGGGGTCCAGTTCTGCCCTCCAGCCTGACCCTTCCGCCTGTCATCCCCACACAGACACACACAAAGACACACACAGTCCCTTTCCCCTCGGTGCAGCAGCCGCAGTGCAGTCCGGGCTCCAGGCTGGTCTCAGTAGGCAGCAGGACCACAGGCAGTGCGTCATCCCTGGCTGCCTCCTGCTCTCTTCTATGAACTGCCCTATTAGCAGTGCTTCTGTCACCTGGCCTTAAATGCAAATGCCTGATAGGTGTGCTAACAGAGCTGAGGAGACTCTGCCCATGAAAATAGAGATTTTGAAATTAAAAGCACCCTGTAAAGGTAGTTGAATGTTTGCTGTTACTTAAATCCATACAGTATTGATCCTTGTACCAACCTCTGATGGTGATAAGTATTTATTTCTGTCACAGATGAAAAGCTTTTGGGATGGTGATGTGCCTCAGGAAACATGAGAGATGAATAGCAGAGCAGTGAACTGAAGCCAGGTCACAGCTCAGCTCCCTAGCCAGGAGCATGGCCTTTGTTTGCTTGCAGCATCACAAGTCCTCCCGGGTCTGCAGTGAAGGACTACAGTTCTCTCTTACTGCTTTTAATGCTGACTTGATCTCTGGGAACATCTCTCAACTCTGTGAATGTTTCTGATTGGAGAAATAGTGGGCACTGATTAGAGTGATCAGGATGTATGATCCCATGTGAAAAGTGGCTTAGATCTCTCTTAAAACCTCTGGGCTTTATTGCTCTCCCTAAATCTACTGAAATAATACTCTCCCTTTCAGTGTTAATTAAGAAGCTTCTAATTTCTAGCCTAACCATGGTCATGTCTCCTTTTCTTCATGTCTTAACATTACAATTTATGTAAATAGCTCTTTTGTCTTGCAATATTTTTTCTGCCACTTTTGAGACAACCAGATTACCATAGTAGGACTGGATATAAGTCAGTGCAGAGCTTCATCCTGAATATTTTTTGCAGCTGTTCTGCAGAATTTGTGTAGAGATCCAAGGTAACTCAGAAATATTATTTAGAATATCCTGTCAGCTTCATCCTTTGGTGGGTGAATGGTGTTTTAGAGTAGAGTGTGGTCAAATACAGTGTTCTTGTGTCTAACCCTTGAGAGGTCTTCCATATTTGACTTTAATGTGCTGGGTTTTTAAATACGTAACCTAGAAGCATAACAGTGTACGAGATTTGAATATCATTTTGTACTTGATTTTATGTTTATTCCTGTAGTATATGACCTTCTAAGGTCACTAATTGGGAGTTTGGGTAGGTTTTTTTTGGCTGTCTCCACTTCCAGCATCCAGAAATATGTCTTAAAATAGGAAGAACTTGACATTATAAAACTTTTAAAAAGCTTTGTTCACTTCTGCAGGTGAACTACCATCTGTCTTGCCTTTCCATCTCCTATGTAAAAACATCTTGATGAATATAATCAAATTCTTTCAGGTTATTATTTGATTCTAAGATGGCATACAATGAGATTGCATTACTATTTCCATCTTCAACCTGTCTAAAAAAGTTATATTCACAATTGTATTATCAAATGTATCTGTATTGACAATCAAGGAACTGTGTTGATTGACACCATCCAGGGTTTATTCCCATTTTGCCTAAACAATACCAGTGTAGGACTTTGCTAAAAACTTAAAGAAATTCTCCCCTACCTAGGTTGTGATTGGTACAGTATAGCCCTCCATGAGTGGCTGTCATACAGCAATCATGCATTTGAAGAATTATTAGACCACTCTAAATATTTTCAACCTGTGTTATTTGGCTATTTTGACAGTGTCAGAACCCTGGAATTGTTTAGACTTCCTTTTAATGGCTGTGGAGCAGACTAGAATGACTGTAGACCATAGAATGTATTCAGTGCCTAGATAGTTGCTCATCATAATATGCAACTCTGGTAATGAGAAGGGAGTATAATACATTGAATACATAAATGTCTAAAATATTTTTTGGCTATTGTTGTCAGTGTTGAGGTCTTACAAGTTTAACCTTCTGATACCATCAGGACTTTAAATTTAAGAGTATTTCAGAGGAAAAAATGTTGAAACAATCCTTATGGTAGCAGATACAGTATAATTGTAATAAGGATTTTAAATATGAACTATATTATTACAAAACTGTATAGTCAGTATAGTTTGTAAGGTGTTTTGAAAGAAAAAATATTTGATATGTTCTGAATTATTAGTTTAACCCTCTGGCTGTTGGTATTCTAAAAGTAGTAATGTAAGTAAGCACATTTGGATCCTGGTTTGGCTTCTACGTATGCCTGTAGGTGCAAAGGAATTTCAAACAATTGAAATGAAGAAGCAGTGTAATGAGGAGGCTCTCCTAAATTATGCAGTGCTAATATTCTCGCTCCCAAGATTTTGTGTTGTAAGAAGGTTGCCAACTGTGCTAAAGCAAAATGGGATGATTGAGAGAGATGTGAGTGGGGGTTAAATTTTCCCAGAAGAAAGCCAAAAAAAAGAGATTAGGGTGAAGAAAGTAAAGTAAAACACAAAAGTTTTGGATGTACAATTAAACTGTCCCAGGAGCTGTTTTTCATGGTATACGATGATCACCTGTCTAAATCCTGATGCAAACTCATCTGAAATGTGTGAGAGTTTAGCATGCATAAGAGAGACAAGATTTAGCCCCATATGGCTTTTCACTTTGATCTTCAAAGGTCAATTTTGTATTGCTGAGCCAGTATTGAATAAGTCCCCAATTAATTAGGAAGAGAAAACACTTCTGTTCAGAAAAAAGGTGCATCTGCTCAGTGTTACTTTTTTTGCAGCAGAGAAATTAATGACTGCAAACAAAACAATGTTTTGTGTTCCATTCCCTCAGTCCTTACAGAGCAGCAATAACGCAGGATACACCCTCACTAGCTATTCTGACAATTTCATCATCTACCCTCCCTGAATAACAACAATAATAGATATAAGTCTTGCATGAAGTGGACTTTGTTTTCTTTGGTAAAAATAAATTAGATTAACCTTTGCTTTTTGTCTAACATCTTTCATGTAAACTACATTCCAAAAGATATTCTAAAGGAAGAGCAGCAACAAAAAAGAAAGCAAAAAGCAAAATAGTGAATACTAGCTATTGACAAGAGAGAAAATGCAGTCTAAAAAGAAATCGTATGTTAATGAGATTGGATTTCAAATTCACATGACAGAAAAGACATTCGCACCTAGAAATAATAACACTAAGTGAAGAAGCAGAGAGACCTGTGTTAAATGAACTGAGGAAAAAGAGAACTAATAATACCTTTCACTGAATTTGCTGTATGAATAATTAAGCAAAACCCCTTTGAAATCCCAAAACCCAGCTCACCAGTACCTTTCTGCTATTTTGCAATGCTCAAGTGGTTTCTGTGGTGGGATGGAATAAGCCTGGGAAAACTGAGGGTTTGTTTTTGTTGGTGGTTTTGGTTTTTTTTTTTTTNTGTGGGTGTTTTTGTTTTTTTTTTTTAATTCAGAAGCCATTTTACTAATATTTTTATTGAGGATACTGTTTCACTTCTGTAGCATCAGAAATCTTCAAAACTTTGGCCTGCTTGGTCTGCAAGTGAAATAGGAAATATCTTCTTTTCTACAGAGGAAGAGGATAAGATCCTTGAGAGTTGCTTATGGGTCAGCTAGAAACACATTCTCCGTGTTTTGACTGGAATGACATGACAAAACAATTTCTTCCACCACAGATCACTCTCCCAATTGGTTTTGCATGTCACATGTATCAAAGAGAGGGTTGTTAGCAGATATATTTTGCATTTAAAAAGCTAAGAATTTGCATTTTGTTTATGTCAGACTGCAGAATTTGGACTTCAATAAAGCCTCTGCAGGAATCCTCTTGCACTGCAAGTCAACTTGAAGCAATGGCCTGAACAATAAGAGCTGTAGATTTAAGACCCATTCAGCTGGAGACTGATGTGCACATTACTTTAGATGTATTCAAAATCCCACAGATGCTTCCAGTGCCTGCATGTTCTCATGCTGGGAAAAGATCAAATAAGGAAGTCAGTTTGAGATTTACAATAATACCAGTACTGCAGACTTCAGGAGTGGTGCAATGTGTTCTTAATATTATGCTCAAATTCTCTGGGAGAAAATACTGTGGGGCATTCTGTGTAATCAAGGCCTTTGGTTTTCCTTGCCCACAAAATGTGTAGGGAGGAGTAGAGGAGATCCAGGTGGATTAAAAGAGAACATTAGCCATTGAACTGAGCTCAGCTGGCTGCCATAGCTAATGTGATTTACTCTAACCATAGGTATTTCAAAGAAAGGGATTCTAAGTCCTTTAGGAGGCATTTTCCAAAAACACTTGACCGCAATAGGGTTTTACTTATTATTATTATACAAATTGTTCCTCAAAGAATAATATAAAAATCAGTGTAAAGCAAATGCAGAGATAAACTGAATTTTGAATCAGTGGAGTCCTCGGGTTTTTGTCTTTTCTTTTGTATATGGTGTACTTGCCAAGAACGCATGGATAAAAAATGAATTCCTAAGCACAAATCATTTGTATGAATGTTATAATGATGAATCAAAGATAATTTGATTCATGTGGCATTTTTCCACACACCTACTCATCTCGAGGAAGAAGGAGAAACAAATCTGCCTTTCCACCTACATAACAACACAAGGCGCCTGAACTTAGGTAAAATAAGCTCCTAGTGTTGATATAGTTGCTTGGATAGATATATTTATCGTGTTCTAAGTAAATGTGAAAGAAATGCCAAAGAAAGAATTTGCTGTCCCAAGGATGAGTTCAGAAATACAAAATGTCAATACCTCTCTTTGTGCTTTCCTTTCATGTACCATTGTGCGGCTGATATTGGATTTTCAGTAAAAAAAGTGACCAGATAACTTTTGTTTGTAATTTGTCATCATACTTGGAATTCTTTTTTGCTATTATCATTAATTGTTCTAAACCACAATGAACCCAAAGAAGGGTCTTTGAACCTCCCTTCCTTAAAATATGGCTCTGTGACAAATTCTTTCTGCCATTATTTAACAGATTTTTTTAATTAAAGTTCAGATGGTAAGATTTTGTCCTGACTTCAGAGTGCTATAGTTGCACACTCTATACCAATGAGGTAGAGTAATTGCTTGTAAAGTAAGTGGATATCTCAAACACAAGGGTATTTCAGAGATCAAATCTTGCTGCTTTATTCTGAAAGCACAGTTTGCTTAAATACCATGTAAGAATCACAATTAATCAAACATACATTCTGTGTCTGTGCAGCATCTATTTAATTTTTTTTTCTTATTGGGCAGAGCTTAATTTACTGTCACAGAAGATATTCCTGATTTAAGTTATCAAGCTGTTCATGCTGATGGACTTGTTAAACCAAACTTTTCTTACTCCTACTCTCAGAGGAATCTCAGCTTTGGGGAAGGGCGAAGTAGAGGTAAGTAGAAGGCTGAAGACACAGTCTCCAACTTAGACCCATCTGGACAAGGTGGATTTTCTGATTCTGGACAAGGTGGATTTTCTGGCTCTGGGCAGGATTGGATGCTTGCAAGGCAGGTCCCCTGCCACTGTGGTGTGTGCCTTCTGAGGAGGCCAGTGTATGGCTGTCACTCCTGACACCTCGGGATGCCCCTGTGCTCTATCTTGCTGGAATTCATGCTTGTCTCCTCATGAGGAGCTGACACCAGCTCATTTGATGCTGCTGAAATGGTCCACAGGACCTGCTTCCAGCCCTCTCACCTGCACAAGCCAGCTGCAGTTGCTACTGCATGGCTATTGGATGGAAGGGAGTGATGAGAACAAATTCCCTGCCTTATTTATTGCATTTAAAATTCGAAAAACTCATTTTTTTCTCCAAGAAATGAGGAGAAACAAGAAGAGTGGGTGTTTCTACTTCTTATGGCCAAGCCTTCACTGTTCATTGTGCTGCATTTTGGGTCTGGACTGTGGTTTTGCACGATATTGATTTAAAGACCCTTATGTTACTCTGTGCATTTACTTTGGAGTCTTGTGGAAACTTTAAAGCACTTTCTCCTTTCCTTTATTTTTATTTTTATTCCTTTCCCGCTATATGAAGTTGAGCCTATTTAACAGAAGTATGATACAACCCAAAGGGGAAGGAAGTTATAGATGAGGAGTTTTGTGAGATATATTCATTGAAAAATTGTTACATGATGTTAAATGATAAGGTACTTGGAGAGCAAATTGTGCTTAATCAAATGCAAAGCACCTTTGAATTAAAAGGACAATCAGAATAATGATTACTTTAGAGACACTTGAATCTGTGACTTTTAAAAACTGTTTTATCAATGGTTGCAATGAGCAAAGGGTTTTGCTTATTCCATCATTTTTTTCAAAATTGTATTAATAACAAGGTAAATAATTGTATGGATTTTATATGTTTAACCTTTCTATATTTAAAAAGGATTTTTCTTTATCTTTGTTTACCGCAAGCCTTGGATAAATTTGATCAATACAGTTTTAGATATTGCACATAAGAGTCGATGTGAAATGAGGGAGGAAGATAATTTATGCTTTCAAATGTAGGTGTAACTCAGGGTGGTATATAAAGTATAAAAGCAATACACAGAGACATTGCCTTGCTCACTTGAAACAAGATGGTCATTTCATACCTTAAAGAAAAATGGTGTACAAAATAGAATAAAAGTAAAACAAACAGGTAAATAGGCTAGAAAACATTTTAAATACTAAAAAATATCATCATCTAGTTCAATTGATGTCTGACTATGTGAACTGTACTGAGAGCAGTCTGGACTGAGAAAGATTGCTAGGGATGTCACTTGAGCAAGGGGGGTAGGCAGGGAGCTGGTTTCACAAAGATACAAAGAAACTGTGATACTGTATTTAGCCAGTTTACAAGTGAGTGGATGATTTGATGGAAAGTACTTAACGTTTAATTGTATTCTCTTCAAAATAATCTGTCTGTGACCAAAGCTTCTGCCTAACCCTATCTATTACTCGTTGGGTTATGCCCTGGAGTATGAGAGTTTACTGCCCTATGAAATTATTTTTGTTCTATCTACTGTAGCATAGTTTGTTCTTATTTTTCTTATAAATATTTAATGAACATTCCAAACTATGAAAAATGAAACCCTTTTGGTGACTTCAGAGGGAACTATGCAGTATGAAATAGGACTTCTAGAAGCAAACTTAATGAAATTGGCAAACCCAAATCAGTAACCAATTGTGTCTTGTTAAATTTATTGTTATAAATACAATTATTTTAGATCCATGGGAAAAGATGTTTTCAGCATCTAATATGAGAACTTTGCTTTAGAACACTGCAGTTACTGGATAGGTGCAAACAGAAATAGATGTAGAAAATCACCATATTTGAATATTTAGCAAGAAGGGGTTCAGTACATACCAGATAACTGCTAGGCTATTGTAAAAAATTACTGAGAAAATATATCTGGGATTATTCTGTAATTAATGTTTTGGGTCATTCATAAAAAAAGAATAAAGTTCTCTTGATTTTAGAGCACTGAATTGCTTGTCAAATATATCTGGTCCTTGATTTCTGTTGTCCTAGAAACGAAAGAACTTGTTACTTCAAAAAGACTTTCTTGCAGCCTTTAGAGATGTGCATATATGCCTGTACATTCAGATTCTTGCATATGCTGTTTTTCTTGGCCAATTTCCTGGGGTTCATGAAAAAAATGTGCAGACGCACATATGGGGATATAAAAATATATCTACTGTTTTAGATACTGGAATATTCTGGGAAGCTGCATGGAAATGTATCTAAATATACTTGGCAGGTCTGTTCCTAAAAGGGGGGAAAAGTGGTGGATATATAGGGTGAATAAGACCACCAGCTTAACAAGAAGGCAAAGCTGCAAAGTACATGCAATACTGAGAAGACTTTGCCATGGCATTAGGATCAAACTATAGTTTTTAGACCTTAACATTGTAATCACAAAAAAAGTAAAAGGAAGATAGATCTTAAGGCACTGTAGAGTTTAGGCTTATTGATGTTGAGGAAACCCCTGGAGCATCTCCTATAGCTTTTACTTGTGTTCAGGGGGACTAAGTGTACTGATGAAGAAAAATTCAAGCAAGGGCTTTTGATGAGCATAAGGGCACTTTCTCTCAAAGAGCCCTTGAGCTGGAGATTATTGAAGGCTAGAACAATGTGTCAGCACATATGTTTATTCTTCCACTCTTCCATTATGAGTCATAGCCAGAAAAGGACTATCAGGGAAGATGAACCTTTGGTCAGACCCATAACAGTTGTTCTCCAGTAGAGATTCCCTTGCAACTGGAAATCCGGTGAGCTCAGTTATCAAAATTTAATTAAATGACAGCTGGCAGGGAATTTTCAGCCACAAATGTGGGAAAGAAAAAGAAAGACTGTTCCAAGTAAAAATATGGAACTAAATCCTTTGGCAGACATTCAAAAAAGTATCCTTTCCTGTCATATGTAAAATTTTATTGGAAGGAAAGAATTTTGTCTGTTCTAGACTTCAATCAATAATAATATTATAATAATAGGCCTTTTCCCCAGTCTCTTCAGTGACAAAATGCAACAAATCATTTATTCTTTGAATTTCTCCTTTTTCATTATTAATTATCAGCAAAGTGTGTAGAGGTGATTGCTGCCCATATGTGGTCTGAGAAGCGATGGTGAGTTTTCATCTCTTTGGGAAGATTCTGTGAAATCAGCCAAGGCATGAACTTGTGTTCAAATTCCACTGCCCAGGGACATTCTGTTTTCCTATAATGAACAGGGCTTAGTTCTGACAGAGTATTGGTATCCATCTCTTAGTGGGGTGGAATTCTGCACACCCAAACTACATTACAGTAATTTTTTTCCAGTTGCGTCCTGTCTGTGAAAACTGATTTTGCGTGAGTCATTTAAGTCCCAGTGTACTGGTTCATGCTTGGAAAGGATGACCCTGGCTTTGTAGACAGAAGTATCTGAGGAGAACTGAAGAGAGAATTTGACAAATATTCTGAAAATAGTTGGAAGGTGCTCAGTGGGAGAATACCACGACTCTGGAGTATAATTAAAATATTTTCTTATTCCCTCCATTGCTAGTCACTAGATTTAGCACTTGAGAGAAGCTGGTATTCTACCTAGCTAGGTCTAAGAATAAAATCTAAGTTATCTATTAAGACATGATCTTGATAATTTCTCAGAATTTACAGCTTGAGAGAGCAGCTCTATGTGCATGTCCTTGTGTTAGTTTTTGATAGGTGCTTGCCTGTTTGATTTCACTGCCTCTGTCTCAGGGACCTAGACTGACTGTAAATTCTCCAGTGCCATAGGCATCATTTCACTGTGTCTAGTTTAAAAAAAAAAAAAAAAGTCTGTTGGCTTTGATTTTAAATCAAGCTCTCATTGTGCCCTAGTCGAGCTTGGCATGCAACTTGGAAGAAAGCATAGCAACACTGTGAGAGCAGGAATTCAATTTAGGAAGTCCCATGTGGGATTGCCTCTGGACTTTTGTCATCTGCAGCATTGCCCTTCAGCTTGTAAAGGACTAACCTGAATCTAACAGCTACACAGATGGTTAAAGGTGATTTCTAGGATATTAGTATATTATTTTCCAATAAAAATTCAGCATCAAATGAAGCCGATCAATAGTTAATTCTACTGCACACAGTTTTGTACTTTAATGTCCTTTCTCCAGATAGGATTTTGCAACAAAGACTTGCTGCTGGAATCTCTTTAGGTTCATGACAGATGCATTTCCTTGCTTAAGTACTTTTGGTCTTGACTACAGTTATGATGGTGAGAAGACTAAGCATTCCTGTTCTGTTTCACATGGGACAGCACAGGACCGTGTCTTTCTCACAAGACAGGGGGAGGCATGGTATGAAACAGACATAGGCTCTGTGAAGCACTGTAATTCTTTTGTAGGTGTTCCCATCCAGAGTGAGTTTCCAGAGAATAACACTATATTGTGGATGTATTTTTTGGGGATAGGAGACTGAAAGAGAAGATGAAGATCCTTAAGAGTCCCTTTTCTGGTCCTCTCCTCCCTACCATCTGTAATCTCATGCTTCATGTTTTTCTTCCTATGCAAGAGATGAATCGTAAGTCAAGTGAGTAGAAGTTTCACAGGAGAGGAAAAATTGTGAAAGTCTGAGTGGAAAATGTCTAGACTTTGGTTACTAGGATAGCTATGCATGTAGTTGATAAAAACCTGCCAATAGTTTATGTATCAAGAAGTAAAATTGTCATTGTGAAAAGGCCTAGCTCAGACTAAATATTTTACAGTTTTACAAAAACTCAGATGAGTTATATTTGGACACTGAGGTCCTTATGCATTCGCCCAAGGAGCCCAGATCTGAAGCCTGTCTTGCAGAGTGTACACAAATGTCTGGTATGGGTTTCAGTAGACCTCCTGTGCACTTGCCAATGTGTGGAAATGCACGAGCACAGCAAGGTCACTGTCCCTGACTTGTCTTGTAAACAGATGTTCTACACAGTGGCTTGGGTGTCTTAAATATGGTATATGTATATAATGTTGCTTTCTTCATTAGAATTAAATTTATTTTCAGACAATCTATCAGGAATGGTATTCTGCAGTTAATATCTTCTTTTTTTCCTCCCATATTCCTTTTATTTTCATTTTTTGGCGACTCTGTTCTAAAATAAGTTAGTCCCCCTGCAAGAAACAAGCACATGAAAAAAGAGGGCAGAAGTTATTTGTGCTCTTCAGAGCTGTCTTTTGCTTTTTACTATTTGTCGTGGTTTAACCTCAGCTGGCAGCTAAACCCTGCACAGCCTCTTTCTCATTCAGTCTCGCAGCAGGATGAGAGAGAGATTCAGAACGGTAAAAGTGAGAAAACTCATGGGTTGAGATAAAGACAGCTTAAAAGGTAAAGCAAAAGCCGTGCACACAAGCAAAGCAAAGCAAGGAATTAATTCACCACTTCCCATGGGCAGGCAGGTGTTCAGACATCCCCAGGAGGGCAGGGCCCTCACATATAACAGTGATTTGGGAAGACAGACCCTATCACTCTAAATGTCCCTCCCCTTTTTTCTCCCACTCAGCTTTATATGCTGAGCATGACACGATATGGTCTAAAATACCTCTTTGGTCACTTGGGGTCAGCTGTCCCTGCTGTGTCCCTTCCCAACTCCTTGTACACCCCCCGCCTCCTCACTGGTGGGGTTGGGGTGTGAGGCAGAAAAGTCCTTGGCTCTGAGTAAGTACTGCTCAGCAATAATGAAAGCATCCCTGTGTTATCAACATTATTCTTGTCCTAAATCCAAAACATGCATTGCACAGTCTACTACAAATAAATTTAACTCTATTCCAGCCAAAACCTGCATACAATTGAAACTGATTTCCTACTTTTCCATCTTTCCATCACTGAAAACTTTCTAAATGGTGGGAAAAGGGATACTATCTCTTCAAATACTGAATCCAATAGAACTTTGTACATCTTTGCATGATTTTGATATTTCTAATATAGAGAAAAATATTGTCAAAGTTGTAGTATCTTGGCTGCTAACAGAAATCAGAATAGGAAAAAGTAAAAATTTTAATACCTAAATTTCTAGTAACTTTTACTGAATTCTTCTGGGATTTGAAAATACGCATTTGAATTGAAAATTTCAATGCAAACTCTCGTAGGTTTATTATAAAGGCTTTGGAACAGCCTGTTCCTTTGCTTTTTCTTACAGCAGAAGTATGTATTTCACTGGGGAAACATCTTTAAATAAGAAGAGCAAGAAAGTTCTTTGAAAGTCTGGAGAATAAAGGATTTGTTCCTATTGCTTTTTTTTCCACTTCAAAACTTGACAGTGATTAATCATAAAGCATTGCAAACAAAGGTGTATTATTATTTTAGCAGTAGGGATTTGCCAATGATTTTGTTTTAGGATCAGCACTATCATTTGTGCATTGCACTGAACAATGAGTGATTGTAGCACATCTCTCCAGTCCTTACTTGCTTTGTCATCTTCTCTTTGTCTTCTATGTTATCTTCATTCTTTAATCCTCACTTTCTACTTTTGTCAAAAAATTTAGAATGCATTTTTTGTTACTGCAAGGTGGAATTTCTTTCTCATAAGTCCATGGGGCTAATCATATATCTTTATTCAAGATATAACCCAGAATACATTTAAGTACCTTCATTTTCCCCATTCCGTCTTTTGACAGATTTGATGGGTGTTACGTTTCATAATTAACTAATTTTTAAATCATGTATTTCTGTATTGTAATATGTGAGATATAAGTGCTCCATGAATAATAGATTTTTGTCTGGTATAATTTTTGATAAAAAATATTACATGTGATGAATTGTCTCGAATTGCTGAAACGACATGATCAGATGAGTAGTGTGGACAGAGAAAAATCCTTCAAGCCCTTGATGAGGTAGTTTGTTGATCAAAGCTCTGTGTGGAGGAGACTAGATGCACACTGAAATAGGCTTTTATTTCATCTTGTATTAACAGCATAATAGTGTCCACTATTGTGCAATGCTCATAAAAGCAATTTTGTACTTGGTGACTATATTTTTGTGTCCTTGTTGGCATATTTTTTTGTCTCATTCTCTAAAAAATGTGGTGGCTCTATCAAGCCCTGTATTACAAGACGGTGAAATGCAGACATCTTTTGTCAGTTACTGTATACCATGAATACATAATCTATGAGAAAGCAACTTCTTCCTTCCATTTCTTGCATAACTAATGACGATTTACTATAGTGCAGGTATTATTTGCATGGAAAGGGTTAGGTCTGGAATATTCTAATATTAAATCAGATGGAAATAAGCCTATAGAACGCTTGGAAGTTTTAATCTCTGGTAGAACAAAGAAGAGTGCTGGTCTGTGGCAAGGATTAAACTGTGGTCCAACTACCTTCCTAGTGTTTGGTCTGCTTTCCATGTCTTAAGCCTTTCTTCCATTTGACACCTACATTAGTAGAAGTATCTAGATTTCCCTTTTACTGTAGTGTTAATTCTGAACAGAGTTGCATTCATTTGTCTGAGGTCACCGAGCAGCTTGGCTGCAGTTGAGTGAGATCCATATATTCTAGCTGAGACTTTCCAAGTTTGGACTAGAAGAGCAAAACCTTTTCTTCCCGCTGCCTGCCATTCTTTCCCGGGGATTTTACATGAGTTGTGCAATTCCATGGAAAGAGCAGGTTTTTCTCTTTCACCTTGCATTGGTGGCAGCTTTCTTGCCATGTTTTTCTGACGTTGATATTATGTAGAACCTTTGTTCCTTTCACAATATTAGTGAAAATGAAGCCATGTTTCTAGCATCCAAAAAAAGGATAGATAGGGTTAAATCCTGTCCTACTACAACTGTTGACAGACTACAAAACGTTTGATTCTGTTTGCTGGTCCTTTCCCAATAAGGCAAGTACATCCCCATTGTTACAGAAATAGTGATCTGTATCAGATAACTCATCAGACCTCCTATCCAGAATCTGTAATATATGTCTGCTGTATCATTAGAAGGTAGGATTAATTCTGAAGACTAATTTGATATTTGTGTTCTCAAACAAAAAACAGATGTGAGTAATTAGATATTCAATAAAAGCAAACACTGCTGTATTTCAGCAATTTATTTTATATGTTAAGGGAGTTTTCCTGACTGGCCATCCTGGAGCCTCTCTGGCAGTCACTGTCTGACCACCTGAGCTAGGTCTGAAACGCCTTCGTAGTGGGCAGCTCCAGGATGCCCTGCTTCACTCCTTGTGCTCACTCCACAGTCAGACAAGGATTCCTTACCTTTTGTATTTAGAGTGCCCAGTCACTTGGCAGTGACACAGGTCCCCGTGCCCTTTGTTGTGCAAAAGGTTGGCAGCAACTCAGTGCTTCTTGCCTCAGGCTCCTGTCCCCCAGAGCTCAGCCTGACGTTCTCTCTGCAGCTGCTCACCGAGCCACCTGCACTCATGCATGTACATCCCATCTTTTGTCCAAGAACAGGCAACTACCTTTTCAGCATTTATTATACTCCTGAATTAAAACCATTTCAGTGCTTTGACTCTTGTCCCAATGTTTCTACATTGTTGTTACATGCCTTACATGCCCGTGTTCAGTTTGGAATCTCTCTTTGATTGCGTGCATAGGTCTTCTGAACACTTTCCAGTAGTTGCCTTTAGATGTAAATTCTCAGGCCTGTTGCAGCTGTCTGAGGATGTCTCCTGGTTAGTCGTTTTTGTCCTAAGGCTTTTTTTCCCTCTAGACTTTTATGAATTCAATTAGACCTTTGTGAATTCAGTTAATCCTTTATCCCAACATGCTTCAGGAAATGACCAATTAGCTGATCCGCTCACTCCTGAACTTTTTCTCAAGAGATATTTTATCTCTTGTTATTAAATGCATAGAAACAGAAGGCTCTCGATATTAAATGCGTAGAGACAGTGCAGCAAACTTCCGTAAATCTACAGGATCTTTTTGGCCAACTTGAATTCACTTACATTTTAAAAATAAAGATAGACTTCTGTAAGTTTATATATCTGGATGGCTGCAAGTCACTAACTCCTTCATTTTACTGCTGTGTTGCAGAAGTATTACTGATTCTTAATATCACTGTATTTTCAACTGGTGTAAAGAAACATAAAGACCTGAAGCAATATATAAGATTTAGCTTTATTCTCTCAATTTTTTATTACCCAAAATGGTGAGAAGTCAGCAGATAAACTTCCTTAATATTTTTAGATCCTAATTGTGTTTTTACCGGTGTCCAGCTCTCAAAGAACTTTGAAGTCAGATAAATAGGTGCTAAGATCAAAATAGGTATATATAGATACATGAATTTTGAAAGTGTAACTTGCAACCTAGATATTTCATTAAATAAAGCCAGCCTTCCAAATTTTTAATATAACGTGATAACAAAACTTAACAATATACAAGCTATTGTGTTTGGAAGAATATTTTTCATGAAAAAGTTATAACCAAACTGAGTTGTTTACAAACTGAAGTAAGAAACATTAAAAATTAAACTGATTAAGAGGGTCTTTTTTCAGTAAAGATGATTATAAATAATTTCAGAAAGTTCTACAGCAGTGTGGGACACCTTTCATGGCTTAAAATGCTTGTTTAACTATGTAAACTTCAGCTCACATGGAAACCACTTGATCCAGATATTACAGGATAGTGTTCTGTGACGCATGGCATATGCAACCACTCAGAAGTTGTATTTCCATACAATTCTGATACTAAAAAGAAATTGAAACAAATATTGAAATTTGTTTTGTGAAATTTCAGAAATACAAAAAAGTAAAACATTCATTTCTCAAGTATTTAATTGCTTTGTCTCAGTGGTGCTGACATGTTGTTTTGCACTGAGTTGAAAAAAAAATCAAGTAAGAAATCTTCAAAACGATCCTTAAAAAAATCCTGTTTTATCCTAATGTTTTAATATTGCTAAGATAAGAAATTCAACTACTAAGTCATTTCATACTTTAAAATATTTTCAAAGGGTGCAAAATATTTATTTTTTAATGAAACTCCCTTTCCAAAAGCTAAGTTAGGCCTTTGAAAAATGTTCTGATCATCCTTAAGTGGAAGAGGCCAAGGTAGATGGTGAAAATTGTCGCTTAGGCCAGAAAAATGTTTTCTCTTTTAGTCTAATTAATAAACAGAGCTCCTCACATATGATGTTATCTGTGTAAGATAATCGTGACTTAGAAGGAAACTTCAGCTTGTTCCTGCATGGCTGAAGTCGTCTTGGCTCCTGATGAGAATTTCCATGCAAGTAGACAAGGCCTCTTGAGCACCAGCTTGCAAGTGGGCACTTGAATAATGTTAGTAAGGGCTTAACTTCAGTATAGAGAATTCTCTGTAGAGAATTTATACAATAGACTCCATTTTATCCCTGCGCATCTCCATTTTGTTGTAGGAGACTGTGAATCTATATAATATTTACTTTCTTGGCATTAGATTTACCTCGAAGATTCCCAGTCAGAAGTGATTCCTTCTTGATTTTCCTTGCAATTTTGTGTGTCTAATTTCATGTTGAGGAAACCACAGAAGTATCTTTTTCCAGTTTCAGAAAAGGAATTAGCTGACAGTTATTTTTTGAGGCTTTTTTTTTTAAAATTTCTAAGTTGAGGGTGTTTTTGAATGTTACACTTAAGCTCAAATATCATTAGTCAAACTCAGACTTATCTTCATTAAAGTTAAATAATTTATATTTAAACCATTTTGATCAAATTAAGAGAAAATAAATATTGGATTAATAGAGATAACCTAATCTAAATAACAAATACCTAATTTTAAGAATAAATTCCTGATACTGAATTTTAGGGCTACAGAAATGCATGAAGAAAGATAAAAATTGATTTTGCTACATATCTTCTTGAAGCTAGGAAAAAGCATAAGGACTTTTTTTTTTTTTTTTTTNCTGGGATTATTATATGACCACAAAGAAGAAGAATGTCTTCACAAAGCAGACAGAGAAGTTTCAGGAGGAGAACATTAATCACAGCTGCTATATTTCTTTGAAAGCATGATTAAAAGTTGGGTTTCCCTGCCTGTGTACAGAATTTCAGTTCAAAGGAGGTGACTGAATGCAATCCCTGAGCACCATTATAGCATAAAGAAGCCTGCCAGGATGAAGTAGGATAGCAGCCTACTATTAAAATCAGGCAACCCAGGACAACTTAAGTGAAAACAGTCTTTTATACCACCAGTAAAATATTTAAAATAAACAACATGGGGAATGGAATAAAAATTGATAACTAAAGAGGTCTGCAGGGAGCAAAGTATCCTAAAAAAAAAGGTTATATTTATTTAGAAATAAATGTTTTAACAAAATTCAGTCCTTCTTGTGGTGGACTTTCTTTTCCTGCCTACGCCTATCTATAAGGAATTCCATAAGCTCCTGTGTCGTCTTCATGATCTTCTATGGACTATTGTGGATTGAGATTGGGACATCTACTTGCAGGTGAACTGATGATTTTTATGTCTGATCCTCCTGTAGAATTTCTTTGAATTGGCTATTAGCATCTCAACTACGTAGAATATCAAATCTAAATCTTTGCAACTAGTCAGACCCATTAATATGGGGAATTGTAGAGAAATGGAGGAAAGAATTAGGGCCATATTTAAGCAAATTGCCTTTGAGAGGAAAATACTTTAGGTAACCACATGCCAGGCTTTGAGTTCATGCTGTTACTTCTGTATAAATGAGAACTGATGTTACTTTAAGAGCAAAATTTGAAAATATTTTTGAATTTATGAAATTTCATAGTCTAGGTTCCCCAGATCTTTAGAAAAAAAAGTCCCAAAATATAGAGGGTCTCCATTCCTCATTGAGGATATACCTGGCATGTAGCCAGAAAACAGAAAATCGCAGTGTATTTATTTTTTCATATTATGCCTCTATGAGTTCTAAATCTGGATGTAGCAAAAACAATGCTTCCCCAGAGGGAAATATTTATATCCACTGTGATGGTAAAAAGACATAGCTATGAAAGCATTGCAACAGCTGACCAGTAAATGTAAGTGGAGGCCTATTTCAATTACATTGTTTTGGAGTTTGACTGGGCATCCCATATCCTTTATGAAGGAATTATCCAGGGAGTTACTGTGGAGAGGAAACATCCTCTCTCACAACCTTCCAGGATTCATTCTTTTCAGAATTTTTTTTTTTTTCAGTGGCTAGGTGATTTTTACCCATTCATAAACATCTCCACTACAGATTTTTCTTTTAGCCTTTCACTTTCAAGACTGTGAAAGTTGGCTTTCATTTGCACAAACAGTACTAGAAATTGAAGGATGAAAAATGTGTTGTTTGTAGGTTGCCTTTTTTTTTTTTCAAATCTAAAAAAATAAAAAAAAATCTGTGGTTCTGGAAATGGTGGGAATATCCTTTGCAGTTACTTTCCATCAGACACTGGTGTTAACAGAATCAGTACTGTAACATTTGGAACTGTTTCTTCTGGGAGAAAAAAAGAAGAAAAAATGGAAAGAGAATGTTTTACTTTTCAGAATGGAAGTGCAAAATAGCAGATCTCTCGTGTTTCACGTCACCTCAGAAACTGACTGATGACTGAAGCCAGTAGCCAGTGGTATCATGCAGCGGCAGAACTGGATTACTCTCTCTTCCTTTTCTATTTTAGAATTAGCATCTGGTTCCACCACAGTGTAAGGATCTATGTGAGCACATGTGCTTGTGAAATATGCATGGCTCTATGCCTGTGAGTACATGTTGGAATGTGAAAAACAGGTTCAAGAGGAATGGGTGAGTTGTATTAATCAGAATGTTGTATGTTC
The DNA here is from genome assembly GCA_008694505.1 of Cyanoderma ruficeps. Classification (NCBI taxonomy): domain Eukaryota; kingdom Metazoa; phylum Chordata; class Aves; order Passeriformes; family Timaliidae; genus Cyanoderma; species Cyanoderma ruficeps. The sequence goes on from VZDJ01004378.1 coordinate 2,582,196, forward strand.
ATTCATGGTATTGTTCAATGCTTTCTAGTTTTTGGTGGGTTTTTTTTGCAAAAGAATTAACAAATGTAAGACCTAACAGTAAATCCCTTGCTAAAAAACCTTTCCTAAAACACTATAATAAAAAGAGAGACTTTGATCTCCTAACAGCTGTTAGTTTTGAATAGAAAAACTCATAATTGTACCTGACAGTTTAGTGAAAAACATCACATCACATCATTGCTTGTGCAATAAAAAAAATCTTTGGCATAAATATTAAGGGATTTTGCGGAGATGCAGTTTTACTTAAGTGAAGGAAATAAGACACCCATATATGGGTTTGAAATGCAGAATGTTTTTGTCTGTTCAAAGGTTATAACAAAATCTCTAATCTTCCATTATATTTAAGTGTACTGGATATTAGGTGCCACTTCTGTCAATTCAAAGTAAAGTCCTGTTTATATTACTCATTTAAAAAAATACTTTCTTTCTCTTACCTTACATCAAAAAGTACTGCCACTGTTGGGTGAAGAATTAACTGCCTTTGCAGAAGTAAGTCAGTGAATATTTTGCTGAGGTATTTGGTGATCTTCTGGGGAAATGAATAGCCACAAGAGTTTGGTTTATTTCTGTGGTGCAGATAGTTCGTGAGTGCAACAAAACAGGTGCACTGGAATTGGATTTTATTTAACTAGATTTGGACATAAATAGCAAGTAAGATGCCACGGCATTGGCGTTGGTGGAAGCACAGGGCATGCTGAATGCTCAGTTCTTGTTAAGCTGAGCTACCCTGAAGTCCGCACAGTGGCATCAGTGAGAGTATAACTTCTTGAGGTAGTTAGGTAAAGGTTGCTCTGTGCAAAATCCATGGCTGCATTCAGACCTCCCAGTGTCAGCACTTTGGCCTTAAGGAAACATTCAATTTTGAATTATTGCTTGTGAAATTTTACCTTCAACTTGTAATTATATCTTCCTAGGTGTCACTCCTTGTTGACTTATACTCTAGAAAATTGTTCTTAAGGGAATCTAGGGACCCACAAGAGGATGGCAGGTTGGCTTTAGTTTAAATAATTGCTAGAAGTGTCTGATTATCAACACCAGTAAAAGTTCCATACAGAACAGTCGCTTATTTTTCTTTAACATTCTGATTTCTTACCGTCCAATTTCAAGAACAAATGAACTTTCTGCTTTAAAGGAATGTCTTGATGGATTCACTAAATCACAAAACTATTCTGATTTTTGTCCACAGAACTAGAGTTTGGAGCATCTTGTAGTTTTTAATATCTTCAATAATCTTCATATTGATCTAGGTTCCTGGCAATTGAAACAGTCTTTCCAATGGCTGACTCTAGATTTTCTAGACTTTCAATATAACCAGTGGAAAGACTGGAAGAGGAGGAGAAATGCACTTGTGTGTTTTTCCTGATATTCTTCTGTGTCATGTCATATTGCCAGAAGCGTGCAGTCTTCTGTCAGACAGAGGCTCTGTCTGTCTGCAGCAGCACCCTGTAGGTCTCACAGAAGTTTCTTGCTGAGGCTTCTTCTGAGTCTCTGACATCTGTTCCCCTACTTGGAATAGGAACTTATCTGCCTTCACATATTTCTGTAATGTCTTTTGGAAACTTTGCACAGACCTACATTAAAATTTTGTTGGCCTAATGACCAGTGACCTATAACCCATAGTAAAAAAGGACATGTGTACTTGAAGGCAGCTGAGAAATTCCTGGCAGGTAGGACTGGATCCCAGATATGGCCTGGCTATTTGTCTTGAGCTTTTCCAGGAACAATGCGATTTGTGATGAAGCTCTCATGAAATAATCAACTTGCAATGCTGTGTACAGAGTCAGGTGAGGTACAACTTCTTCTGCTAACAAATTGATTGTCAAAGTATATAGCTTGATCCCTTCCCTATTACAAAGGTAAGGCTATTTATATTTATGTAGGGAAATAGTTCAGATGGTAAAATTGTTCTGAGTAGTACAACTGAGGTCCCAGAAGTGATCACTTGAACTGAAAACTGTCTTCAAATTTCTCAATGCAAAACCAGGGACGATTCTTGTACATCCTACTTAGCTGATCCATAATGTAGTGCTGAATCCTAGCTGCCGTGGGAGACAATTCAGCCCTTTTTATTTGCATTGAGCTTCACCATTCAGTCCTTTTTTTCAGGAAATCAATTTTTTTTGTACAGGTTTTCTACCAAGTCTGCTTGCTATTTTACAAATACACTTTCAATATCTTCTGACACACAAGTTCATATAGTCAACTATTTAACGGTTTACAATCAGCATGACATCTTGTGACTTCAAAAAATCAATATTTATTATTATAAATATTATTATGTTTACCTACTAAAATTATGTGGGTACTACCTATCCATTTTGTTTTCCATATGTCTCACTGTTGTGAGACCACCAAAAAAGGGTTATTTATCCACTGTACTGACAATATATTCAAATATCTTACTTGGGTTTTTTTTGACAGTGATAACTTGTGTTCCTACAAGCTGTGTTATACAGAGTATCTGTAAGCAAAGCAAGCCTAGCCCAGAACAATTTATTTTAAGATGTTATTTTCATCTCAACCTAGATAAAAACACACTACTGGTGTTGTAGACCAGTCTGGTTATGTCTGTATTTTAAAAGCTCATGAATTTCCAGCTGTAACCGTGGTGTGGAGTGGCCGGACTGAGCCTTATCAGGAATAAGGCAGCTCCTACCATGAGCCTGATTTCCAGCTCCCACTTCTGCTCTCCTTCCCTTTATCATCCCTTTGCCCCAGGTCCTGGGTAGGGCCCTTCATAGCTGCTGGACAGGAGACAAATGGATACTTGTCACCACTGACACAAGGTACTTCATATTGCCTGTTTTATTCCTCCAATCAACCTCTGGACTGACAGGAAAACCTTGGCTTTACAAATCTGGAAACAGGTGAAAGTCTTAGCAGAATTTGGTGGTAAGCCTTTATTTTCCTCCACAGTAGCCAAAGAGCTGCTTTCCTTCAGTGCCCTCTTAATGTCTTTGAAATGTGCGATAGATGCAAACTTCATCTCCTGTGTCATTTATGACTTAGGGAATGGATACCATAGCAGTGGGTACAATTACTGATGTCTGTTTGTAGTAGCTACCTGAAATGAGTCTGTCTGGCTGACTCCTTTACTCAATAACTTTTAGTGCAGCGCTCTCTGAAGCCTCATCATAGGCCCTTTTAATTGATGGGACTTAAACATATAATTTTCTTTTCAGTAAGAGGAAAGTTAGCTCTCATTTCCTTATACAAATGTCAGATTTATCATCATTTTAGCCAAGGGAAATCTAGACCAATGCATTTATTTTAAAGTACATCCCCAGACAATGAAGGGTCTCAGAAACCAGCAACAGAGACAAGCAGTCATCGCGCCAAATGAGTCAGAAATGCTGACGGAGTGAAACACAACTTGTTCTTATAATACAGAGCCATAAATTCTCTTGAGACCTTAGATGTCTGAACCATCTGCCCTTTGGCACCTCTGCAGCAAATGGTAAATCCATTGGTATTATGTGTAAGACATCTGTTCTCAAGCCCTATTTATTCTTGATTTGGGGAAATCTCTCTTTTGTTCACGCTTCATAAGATTAATCCTAACTACTGGCCTTAAACTTGTCCTTTTAGTACCTCTGCAACCTATTTTGGAGGAATAATTATTCCTTATTTAGTTTGCTGGCTCATAGGAATCCTTTTCCTAGGCACTTATCTCTCTGTGTCTGGGCATTTAGCCCAAGCTGTAGATTTCAAAGGCAGCAGGATGCCAAGAGGTTAGACAATGTAATGTTGTGAATACCTTTGTGGATCCAGCAATTCATCATTAGCTGAAAATTGATATCCTGTTATGTGTTTGAGCAACAGTTGTATATGCAATATATAGGTAAGGATGTATACAAAGTGTTTTGTGAGTTGGAGATGGCCTACACAATTAATTATAAATTAGCAACAGCAACAAGGCTGAAGTGCACTTTATTTTGTTCCTGGTAGTACTTAACACATTCTTCAATGCAGAGATGCCAAGATACACAGTACAATCATGACTGAACTTGCTGCGGCAATGATGGAATGCTGTTTCCTCTACTATTCCTCTACTATTCATCTTCCTATCTACTATTTTCACTGAAAATAGCCTTTTTAGATACTGCAGTTCTTCATTGCTTGATATCCATTTCACACAAACTGTAGATGGATATATGTAGTTTATTATATATATGCACTTTGTAATATTTGCATTTGATTTTTATGTGCATAGAATGATTTTTTTTTTCCTTAAGGGCCATTGCATGAGTAGAAGTAGTTGAAAAATGCACTTACAAAATGTATGAGGTAACAAATTATTCCTTTCTATCATTTTTAGGATATGTTTTACCTTCTGTGCTGAATGACTTTGGGGACAGCTGAGAGCTTGGAATTTTTTGTTTGGTGCATTTCTTTTTGTAACAATGAATTGCTGGTTGTTAAAGTTACAGGATATCTGCTAAATATTTCTCTTACATTTCAGCCCTGGTACTTAAGAAAGAAAGTAAAGGACTTTGAAGTGTCTATCACTATAGCCTAGTATCAACTTAGATAATTGGTTAAAGCTTTTCACAGTAAAGTGTCCATCTTCTCATTACTGGATTTTAAAAAATACCTGGTAAATGTAAAGATCATCTACTATAAAGGCTTATTTGTTATTATTGGCAAATTAGTTGTCCATCATGGGAAGACACGATATTAGTGAAAATATGAAGAAATTTGTTGCCATAAAAAGATTCTATATTACATTTTATAGCAGATAAGAGTAAATTATTTACATTATATTGTTGCACTATTTATGGATGGCAAAGAGCTATATACAAACATTTTTTTTTAGAAATGGCAGGTATTCTGACTTGCAAATATTATTTCTTTCATGTAAAGCAGAGAAGAATTCAGGACAAGCCTGCACTACAGAATGAATTTCTCAATAGAATAAAATAATAATGTAACATCCCAAGTAATTGATGCCTAACTGAAAAAGGTGATATGCTTGCCTGTGACTAAAACTGAGTGGTGTAATTTGAACATTGTTTTTACACTGACTGTTGATAACTCCATGCTTCATTTATGCCATGTCTAAACTTGATTCAAACTTAGGATTTGTCTGTTCAGAGAGTTATTGAAGTCAATGAGATTCTGCAAAGGCAGCACAAAATCTGATAATGAATTTCCAGCATTTTCTAAAAATAGAATAGAATTAGAATAGAATAGAATTA